>JAULJZ010108881.1:0-11605 GCA_032270985.1 Heliamphora pulchella
ATTGCTGGTAAACTTTTCGACTTCATACCTGATGTTTGTCATCTCTACTGTATTTTTGTGACCAAACCTTTAACCTCACTCTGATACTAGTTGTTGGGATTTAATGGCACAAATTCTCTAACGCAGCGAAAAAAAAACATAGACTACAATTCACACAAATCAAATAGAGAAAAAGAACAACTAAAAGACCAAGACAATATACGTGGTTCGGCTGACTGCTTACCTCCACGGAAAAAGAACCAATCAATCTACTATATGAAAATATAGATTACAAAGATCCCTTCTACCCTCACAATGTATTTCTGGCCTCAAACTGAGCCTCTTACTGCATCTTACACACTTTTTAGCCTCCTAACCTGAGCCTCACAAGTGTATAGCCGTTCTAAGATTTCTATGAAATATAAAATCCTTATGTATGAAACTCATAGGTCAAAAACAAACTCTAGCTGCCATACAGAAAATTACTATTGTGCCCAAACCGTTCGAGCGGTCAAAATATGCTCTCAGTTTCTCTTTCTTCTACAGAGGTCCAGAAACTGTTATGACCCCTTTTTCAACATTGCAACTCTGTTCGGATGTCCTATTAACCTTAGATACCAAAATTCAAGACACAAAACCAACACTTTCCTGCGCTCTTTGCGCACAGTAGGTACCTCAACCCCATTGCCTCTCCCCTCAAAGCAGAATGATCTTATGAGAAAACTTTGATGAGTATGAAGTGTCTCCACCACAATTATTTGTATTTAATGTGTTTTTTTAGCGTACATAGCATTCTTCATTAAAAGAGTTGTGTTTTTTTTTGAGTTAATTAATTATGAGTCTTATTAAAAAGATTTGTATAAAAATGGGTCACAAGATATTTAAAGATGGAATCTTAATTTTAAATTTAAAGATTGATCATAATAGATTGTCCTCATTTATGAATAGAGCTTCATTTACTAAAATGTTGGCATGTAAATTCTAAAATTCAATAATATTTAATATATAGATTTGCTTTTTATAAAATTATTATTTTGGAAACCTGCTCGTCGAGGCTCATCAAACAAGATATATATTGAATATAAAACTTTGTAAAAATAATAAAACATTTAAAATTTTACTTTCTTGAAGAATAACTAAACTAGAAATTTTTCAAGGGCTATAGTTATTTTTATTTTCGAAGGAGCAATAATAATTTGTATATTTTGAAGAATAACCCAACATGCTTGAGAGCTAAACAATTAATACTTCTTATTTTAATAGAATTAGGGGTATTTAGGTATATAAACATGTAATAGGATTTGGATTTGAAGAAAAAAAAACGGGATTGATTCTTCTATAATTTTTAAATGTGAGATTACCCTCAAAAGGCCCTTTAAAAAAAATAAATTTTAAATTGTTTATCATTTTTTAAAACTAGTTTTTTTTAAAAAAATTACATGACCAATAATGTATTTTTTTAAAAAATAAAATAATTATAACACTCTTAAATAAAAACATATATACTATTATCCCAAACTCAATAAAACAAAAATGCAAAAATAAAGACATATTAAATATTTTAATAAAAATAAAAATTATTTAAAATAATTTAACTTTAAAAAAAACTAAACCTTTTAGCGAATTCATGGTGGATTTTTGTTAATTATTGCCTAGGTTTGGAATATTATATTTGCTTATTTGGTGCCAGCATAACATAACGGTAAAAATTAACTTAGAGGAGAGAGAAATAATATTTCTAACAAAAAAAAGTAAGAATTAAGACTTGAAAGCAAAAATTGAATAAACGACTTATAAAAGAAAAAAAAATAATATCTACTTAAGTAAATCTATATTATTTATATAGCAAAATATTATGTGTTCATTGAGGTTCAAAGTTCCAATGCAATTTTTTTTTAACTTTCAAATTTATAAGCTAGAAAAAGACATGTTATGAAAGTGTTTGATCTTTTAAGAATATGGTAATTTTTTTTTTATACGTAATCATGATTCTTTTAAAGCATGTTATATGAAAATTAATTTAATATTATTATTAATTTATTGATCAATGAGGCATCATGCATGCATTTTTTTTATATCATGATCATTTTAAAAATGCTTATACTAAAAATAAATTAACATTTTGATTTTTATAATAAAAAGTACATGTTGAAGTCCCATTTGGTGACCTTTATATTTACTATTTTTGGTTTTTTATTTTAAATTTTTGGTAAACTGTAAACAAAAATATGTTTGATAATTATTTTTTAAAAAATATATATAATTTTTTTTCAAAATTTGTTAAATTTTTATAAACAGAGAAAATGCGATTTCACTTGTTTTGTAAGTAAATTTTTATTCTATTTTTCTTCCTCTACCACCTCTAAATATTACTTTCGACCATCCTCTTCGACTATTGTTTTCGACAACCACATCCAACTACTTCATCTGACAATCACTTGCGGTCATTATTTTTTGCTACTACTTTTCTGATCACTATCACTTTCGGCCATTATTACTATATTTTACTATCATCACAAACTAATCCCTTTGATCACCACCTCCGACCATCATCTTTAATCACTATATTCGTCCACAACTTCTGGCCACCACTTTTTAAATATCTATGTGTGAAACATAATTTTGTTTTTATTTTTAATAAAAATAAATACAAATATATTTTTTTATTTATTGTAAACAAAAAATTGTAAACATTAGCAAACAGGGCCTAAGAAATTCATAGATCATATTTTAGAATTATAAATTCTAAAATAGAATTACTTTCAAGTGTTGATAAATATATTTTGATGATTTAATATATGATTAAAGCTAATTTGGTTGATATATTGAAGTTAACTATTGCAGTGAGGTGTATTAAAAAAAGGATTCAAGCAATTGTATTTTTATTTTTTAGTTAAAATAATTGTTTGATCCTCATTCTCCAACTGATTTTTTGTACAGATTTAAATGTGAATTTTTTTTAATAAATATGGAAAATTTTAAATTATGATTGACTATTTTTTGTAATTAATATAATGTACATAGCACAGGTTTATGCTAGTTTAACAAAGTATATGCAAAAGTATTTTATTTAGCTCTACTTAATATTTAAAAAGTAAATGTCATCTCATTTTAGAGAACATGAAATAGGCCACAAAAAGTTACAAGTACAAAAAAAAATAAATTCATAAATCTCATCTTATTTTAGAGAGCACGAAGTAGGTCAGAGAAAAAAATCTAGTCATACTTTCGTATTTTGGCCATTTTTTGTGTTTTTACAGTATTATAATAGAAAAAGTCACAAAGTTTATATAAATATTATGTAACTTAAAATTATAAAAATAATCAGGGTACCTATATACAATGATGGATACAAAATATGTATGTGTAGAGTTTTTGTACATAGATCTAAAGCAATACATATTTTTTGTACATAGATCTAGCTACCCATCTATACATATATATGTCATGATTTTTTACTCTATCTCAACATTTATTGCTTTATAAAAATATGTATGTGCAGAGTTTTTGTACAAAATAGTCAAGGTACGTACCTATGTCCACAGTATTTAGTTGCACATGTTATTGTTAATAAAAATAAAATTGGTCCTTGAACGCTATTTTTACTATTGCTTTCAGCGGCTTAATTTTTTTTAAAATTGAAATATAATGGCAATTACTCAGCTCATGGTATTATAGGAAGGGAGTTGCAGAGTGGTGATCAAAATATAAGCTTCTTGGAAAAATCAATAAGAAGCTCGAACCAAAACCTACATATTCATCCACAAAATTACAAAAGAAGAAGGATTACTGCTAAAGAAATGATAGTCACATTAGGCTTCAATTAAAAAAATACAGCTAAAAAATTATGCGTAAATAATTACTATAAACTAAGTTATATTCCTAAATCTAAAATGAAAAATTCAAATTCAACCCATCATAATATACATATAGACACTGATCATTAGTAACATCTTGTCGTTTTTATCGTCCCCAAACAAAACTCAAAGAGTGATTGAGTTTCGGAGATTTACAATTCCTCTAGTTGCAACTAATGGCAAAAGTTTGGACTATAGAATCAAATAAGTTGCTAGTGAACGAACATATTGAGAAGCACTTTATTGCCAAGTCAGATTATTTGAGACATCATCACCGGCGTTGTGGCTTCACCGTTTCGTTCGCCATTGAGTTTTTTGGTGCCAATACCACATCGTCGATCATACTAGCTACCTGCATCCCTGAAGTTGTCGCTGGTGCCATATTCTCCACAAGAATTGGTCAGTATTATTGTGATGCATTGAATTTCAGATAACATTTAGAGCGACAATAACTAGGTGCAAAAAAAGAAATGAAAACAAACTATACATCCAAGATAAAAGTGAAGAGACCGGTATCCCAAAAAACTAAGATGGTGCATATGAATCTGATCAAACGTGGCGCGATACAGGAACTGCAGCACAAAAAAAAAATGCACACCGCCGAACCGTTGGGATGAACTGGCAATCGTTTGGATGGAATCTGTACAGGATAAAACGAAACAACTTCTGAACCCTGAAAATTGAAACTCGGAACACCCACAAGGCGGAATAGGGATTATACCTACGTGATCCCTCTAGATTAATCATGTTTTAGCACTTGAACTTGAATCTGAAGATCAATACGGCAGAAAATCGGCAATCTCGTCTCCGCTTAGATCTTTTGTTGTATTCTCAAACGTCGAAACAAGAACAGAGTATAGACTCTGATTCTTCTTGTTCCAAACCCTGTCTGGCTGCCTTCTTCTCTTTCTAGTTCTCACATCACGTGGAAACTCTAAAAAGACTTAATAATTGTAGTAACTGACGGCCAATATTATAAAGACATATAAATATGTTACAACAGGGACTTAAAGAGTAGATAAGACACAGGTTTTTAGTGTAATTAGAAAAATCTACTTCAACCCAGAAGTAATTTTTTAAAAATATAAATTACAAATCATACAACCATAGAATTGTAATTGCACTTTCGGCCTTATTCTCAAAACCAATTATTCGAGTTTCTATTGTCAATACTTATTTTTCTCCTTACGTTATATGTTAATCCAATGACATTTTAAATAGATTTTGATGATTTAATTAATTCACATTTTCTAATTAATTGATTTAAAAAGATTATATTTAAATATTTTTCAAAAGACAGTGTCGACACTACATGCCAAATGAGTTAACATCTTAAGCCATTTGTGCTGACATATTGCGCTAAATGGGTTGACACTTAGTGTTCTTAAACAGAATGTTTTGTGTTGACACTAATTGGCTTTTGGGTCGACACCTACAAGCAAAGCACGCTTGATGAACTCAGTGTGTCGACACCATTGAAGTTTAGGGTCGACACCTTAATAGCTTTGCTTGAGACATTTTAGGAATTCAAGTGCGTTGACACCAATGATTTATTGTGTCGACACCTCTAGTATTGGACCGAAATCCAAGTTGAGTCGACACTAGTTACTACTTGTGTTGACACCAAGTCAAGGTCAGATAAGCACGATGAGTTGACACCAATGCACACATGAGTCGACACTTCGTCACCTTGAAGAGAATCAACTTGTGTCGACACCAACGAAGCAATGAGTCGACACTAAGTGATCCTTCAGACTTCGAGTTCTAGTGTCGACACTAAAGTCAATATGAGTCAACACCTAGACACAATTTGGGAAACTTGAAGTGTGTCGACACCAATGAAGAAATGAGTCGACACCAAGACTTCAAGTCATCGCCTGGACACTGACTCAAATATGTCGACACCAAAGAGAAAATGAGTTGACACCAAAGAGCAAATGAGTCGACACAAAGGCACCCTCTGAAAACCAGCAGTTTGGGTCAACACCAAAGAAGACAAGTATCAACACCAAAATTCTAGTAGCCAAAGTCGGACTGCCTAGGTCGACACCAATGACGAAGACTTGAGTCGACATCATAAGCAGACCAAAGACGATCAATGTCAACACTAAATTTTCAGTAGCTAAAGTCTCCCATTTGAGTCGACACTAACGAAGACGTGAGTCGACATCATAAGCAGACCAAGAAGCCGTAAGTCGACACCAATTCTGATATGAGTCGACATCAAGGTCACAACTAGAAAACTAAAGAAATAAATGGGTCGACACAAAATGTACTTTGAGTCAACACCACAGTATGGGTGAGAAAAATGCAGAAATCAGGTCGACACCAATGATGCATTGAGTCGACAAGATTGTCCAAGAACCAAGGCTATGACTAGTTTGTGTCGACACCTGCGACAGATTTTAAAAGTGCACTGGTTCAAACGGTAACATTTTCAGAAGCATTAATTGCCTCTATCAACCACCAATAGTCATTTACTTCAGTGAGCTACATAATGAGTAAATTTTAGAGTTTCAAACTTCTGGATCACTGTTCTAATGATTGCATTGAAAGTTATAATCCTTCCTTAATAGCATTTACTGCTATATTTACTTCTCCAGCTAAATACTCTCACTTTCTTGATCATTTATTATCAAATCATTATAAGGAATAATTGTTTGTGAATCTCTTATTCATTCTCATTTATTGTAAAGGGTGATTTACCCTTGTAATCCTTTAAGAGAGTGAGTTAACTTCTTAAAGAAGAGTTGAAGAGAGTTTAGAAAAATAGGGAGTGCTTGTAGAAATCTTTTCAGGCTGTAAAGTCTTTTGAATGCGCCTGTAAAGCATTTGGTATTAGTGCAGATTCTCAAGGGGAGTCTTGAGTAGTGGATGTAAGCTTGGAAGCAGTCGAACTATTATAGACCTTAGTGTTTGGTTTTACTTTCTCTTTCTTACCTCTTTAATTTCACTATTTGTTTATTCTCTGTCATATTTGTTTTGTGAAATTAAAAAGTTTTCAAAAAGGTTCTTAAAATTATTATTATTGTTTTAAAATCCAATTCACTCCCTTTTTGGGTTGCCTAGGACTAACAATTGGTATCAGAGTTTGGTCTCTTGTTTAATGACTTAACAGTCAAAGAGGATCCATGGCAATCAGTATTGGATCAGTTCAACATAAAGGCCAGTCCACTAATAGACCTCCCTTATTCAATGGAACAAATTACAATTATTGAAAAACTAGGATGAGAATTTATGTTCAGATTGTTGACTATAACCTATAGAGGGTCATTATAAATGGACTTAGAAGGCCCACCACAGTGGTAGAAGGGGTAACCATCCTTAAGCCTAAAAATGAGTAGACTGAGGCTGACATTAGAGAGATACAAAAAACTATCAAGGCCATGAACCTGTTATATTGCTCTCTTGACCCTGATCAGTTCAATAGGATCTCCACCCGTGACAAAGCCAAGGAAATATGGGATAGACTTAAGGCTACCCATGAGAGAACCAACCAAGTCAAGGAATCTAAGATTAGTTTGCTTATCCATAACTATGAGTTTTTCAAAATGAAGCATGATGAATCTATAACTGAAATGTTTACTAGTTTCACTGATAGTATTAATAGACTAAAATCTCTTGGTAAAGTGTACACTAATACAGAAATGGTGAGAAAAATTTTCAGATGCATACCAAATAGTTGGGAATCCAAGGTGATAGCCATTCAAGATGCTAAAGATCTCACCACTCTCAGCTTAGAGGAGCTACTTGGCTCACTCATGACTCATGAGATGAATCTTAAGATAGATGATAAAGAACACAACAAAAAGAAGAAAGGAATTGCTTTCAAGCCTTTCATCCTCGAGAAATAATTTGATGGGAAATTCTCCAGTGATGAAAATGAAGATCTTGCTCTCATCACAAAGAAATTTAAGAGATTTCTTAGAAATAAGAAACAATAAGAAAGAAAATTCTTCAAGAAAAATGGGTATAAAGGTGAATCTAACAAATTCAAAGGTAAAACCAGCAAATTCAAAGGTGACATCAACCACAAAAATGATGAAATCATCTGCTTTGAGTGCAAAAAGCCTGGTTACATGAAGGTTGAATGCCTCCGACTCAAAAAGCACTACAAAAATGGATTTAAGAAGGCAATGCTAGCTGTTTGGGGTGAAAGCGATGACAGTAATTTTGAGGATGAAAAAGAAGAAAATGAAGTTACAAATCTATACCTCATGGCCAAGGAAGACAATAAGGTAATTGGTGATTATTTTTCTTTAAAAGAACTAAAACTTGCATTTGAAGATATGCATGAAGAACTAATAAAAATGGGTGCTAAAAATGTTGTTCTTAAGAAATTGGTTCTTTCCTTATCAACAGAAATTGAATCATCAAAAGAAGAAAAACATTATGTGTAATCAAATCACCTCATTAAATAATGTAAACAATGTTTTAAATGATAAGGTAAAAGATCTTGCTAACATTGTGCTTAAGTTTACTCAATAAAAAGCTAACTTAAATAAATTGCAAGGTATGCAAAAATATGTTTTTGATAGAGGTGCCATAGGGTTCCAACCAAAGAGAAAACAAAAACTTTTGAGTAATATTTTTGTTAAAGTATCATCAAATTATTCTCATGCTACTTGCTTTCGTCGTTATGAATATGGACACATTGTCACACACTAGCCACATAGAAAATTGCATGTTATAACTGCTAAAAAGCTTTGGATTCCAAAGGAAACACACCCACTTGAAACTAATTCCAATGGACCCAAAAAAATTTGAATACCGAAAGTCAAAACTTGATCTTGTTTGCAGGTGTGTCTCAAGTCCTCATTCAAGGAAGGGATGTGGTACCTTAATAGTGCCTGTTCAAGACACATGACATGTGACAAATCAATAATTGCCTCTCTCATGCCTAAAGATAGTGGATTTGTGACATTTGTAGACAATAGTAAGAGTAAAATCATAGAAGTTGGTAGCATTAGTAAAACTCCTTCCCCTTCTATTGAAAATATTTTGCTTGTTTGATGGTTTAGAACATAACGGCTTAAGCATTAATCAGCTTTGTGACAAGGGCCATAAAGTTGTCTTTGATCAAGCTGAGTGCATCATTGAAAATTCAACCGACAACATGGTTATTTTTAAAGGTCATCGGCATGAAACTGTGCACACTTTCAATCTTAATGACCTATCAAAAAATGGCCCAAAATATTTAGCTGCCTTGGGTGATAACAGTTGGCTATGGCATAGAAGACTTGGACATGTTCACATGAGTTTGATTTTAAAACTTTTGAAAGAGGAGTTGGTGGTTGGTTTGCCTCAACTCAAATTTGAAAAAAATAAAATATGTAATGCATGTTAACAAGGCAAACGAGTGAGAAGTTTTTTTCAATTAAAAATAGTGATTTCAACTTCTAGACCATTACAACTATTGCACATTGACTTATTTGGTCTAACAAGGACTCTTAGTCTTGGAGGCAAAAGATATGCTTTTGTTGTGGTTGATGATTTCTTTAGATACACTTGGGTGTTATTTTTAGCTCAAAAGAATGAAATCTTTGCTACTTTCTCAAAACTGTCTTGTAGGATTCAAAATGAGAAAAGTTTTCAAATCACAAGTATCAGAAGTGATCACGGTAGGAAATTTAAAAACAAAGATTTTGAAAAGTTTTGTAATGAAAGTGGTATAAACCATAATTTCTCTGCATTTAGAACTCCTCAACAAAATAGTGTTGTTGAGAGGAAGAATAGGATCCTAGAAGAGAATAAGACATTCCAAATAAGATGATATAATAGCCATATATGAAAAAATATATTCATCATTCAAAGAAAATGGTTGTCTCCATCTCAGAGAAATAATTCACAAAACATTTGAAACATATACTGCTTACAAAATCACCTAATTTAACCCCTTCTCTTTCTCTTTTCGTCACAAGATGCAAAAGTGGTATGTAGACTTGAGCCCAAATAATCACTCAATGGGCACAAGTGGTTGGAACAAATGGATATTGAGAATGATTAAACATCGAAAAACATGCCATTACCACGACTCCCACAAATATAGACCTTTAAGAATCGTGGTACATGTGCAAAGAAAACAAATCACAATGGTAGCATGCGGCATCTTCCACAATGATATGACCATGATAACCTTAAGTACAATTAAGGACTAACGTGGATTGTGAACCACATTCTACAAGTTGTTGGGAAAAAATCAAACAAAATAGCCTGTAGCAGAATAAATATTTTTTTCTCATTTTATGTTTAATTAAATAAGATCAACAATAGCAGAATAAAAATAAATAATCAAACAATTGCAAGACGCCGATTTTTACGTGAAAAACCCTTAAGGGAAAAAACTATGGGACCAAAGTCCGATTCAAAATCTTCACTATATCAAAATAATGACTTTATAGAATTAACTCTACAGATATACTCAGAGGATGAAAACATTAAGAATAATATTATCGGGAGAACAAAAT
Organism: Heliamphora pulchella; assembly: GCA_032270985.1. Lineage (NCBI taxonomy): Eukaryota > Viridiplantae > Streptophyta > Magnoliopsida > Ericales > Sarraceniaceae > Heliamphora > Heliamphora pulchella. The sequence continues at coordinate 10,304 of JAULJZ010108881.1, forward strand.
ATTGAATATTCGTCACCGTAAGGTGGATTCTGACCAAATAAATTAAACTAAGTTTAGATCTCACTGGTTGACAATCGATACTGTTGGTTAACAAGAATCAAGTGCCGAAAGTAAGCTCCTAAAATTTCACGACGATCAGGCTTCTTTTGACATTCGATCTATGCGCAAACATGGGCTGTTTTTTCACACCAAATTCTTCATGGCGCACTGTTGCGCCACTATCAATTCAAAGAGAAATTGATTTTTCTCCAATGCACTATTGTGCTACATCTGAGAGCCTTTTTGTTCTTATGATGATTGTAGTCACCAAACTCCCTGGAAAGGGATTTATATAGAGCCTATTAAGGCTATTTCCAAGCCAAACAAGAGTTTTTATGTGATAAACTTTAATAACAAAAATAGTATTCTAAAAACTTGAGGAATCTAAAAACACTAGGCAACTTTCTTTTTTTTTCTCTTTTTCTTAATTTTATTATTTTTTTAATAAACTTTTAATTCTAATATAATTTAATTGTATTAGACTCCTAATATAATTGTGCCACCCCAATTGGGGCGGACGCCAACAAACTCCCCCTCTGCCTCATGTGGGGGATCCATCATACCCGCCGCTTCTCTGCAAAAATTATGGTTATCCATGGGTAGAGTTTTTGTTATCATATCTGCACTATTCTGGTAGGTATGGATCTTCTCTAACTGTAATAGCTTTTCTTCCAACACATTCTGAATCCAGTGATATCTCACATCAATGTATTTTGATCATGAGTGAAACTGTGGGTTCTTACTCAAATGGATAGCACTTTGCCTGTCACTAAAAAGGGTATACTTCTCCTGTGTCAACCTTAACTCCTGTAGTAACCTCTTCATCCACAGCATCTCCGTGTAGGCTTCTGTCACTACAGTATACTCGGCCTCTGTGATGGATAGTGCAACGCACTTCTGTAACCTGCTCTGCCAAGATATAGCCCCTGCAAATGTAAGCATATATCTTGATGTAGATTTTCTAGAATCAACATCTCTTGCCATGTTAGCGTCTGTGAAACCCTCTAACTCAGGCTTGCCCTGACCAAAGAATAGACAAACTCTGAAAGTGCCTCTTGTTGGGAATGTATATTGAAAAGTCATACTTTTTATGTATTTTATTATGGATCCCTGGCATATTAATGAGAAACATTTGAGATGGTTTTGCATTTATGGTTTCATATTTATATTTGTGATGTATAAATGTATAGTCCATATATTCTATCCAGTATTTGACTCGGTGCGTGCTGCACGGAAGATCGGGTCATAGGTTCTGACAGATTA
>JAULJZ010108892.1:0-11605 GCA_032270985.1 Heliamphora pulchella
TCACAACAAACTCTAAGTTCCAAAAAACACACAATATATATATATATATATATGAAAGCCTAATTAGACAAATCGGGTTGCATAGGTCATGAACGAGTTATAAGTGAAATGTGGGTTAAATACAAGACAACCCACAACCCACAACAACAATTGGGTTCATTGCTCCTACTTCTATACCCAAGATTTTTAGGCAAACATCTGATGTGAGAAGCAACAAACATGCCAATGCCGATCAAGGTCATTACAAACTCCACAAGTTTAGACCCTCGCATCCTCACGAGGGCCCCCTAAACCAAAACCAAACCAAAAATCACAATCGATCCAATTACTCCCAAGCCCACACGGTCATATGCACGTGTTAGATTTGATATAGTGATTCATGAGCAACAAACAATAATGGGAGCTCGCCCAAAAGAGTTAGCCACAGCGATGACAATGGGGTTCATTGCATCTAGTTAATGTGAGACCAATGCACGCCAATACGGATGGGTTCATTGCACTAGTTAAGGTGAGACCAATGCACCCCAACATGGATGGTCAGGGTTGTTACAGCCAAAAACTTTTACCTGGTTAAATTCATTATCCACGTTACTAAAAAATACATCAGCGTTTCAAGATAATACACATAATTGCTAACTTGATGCATTGTAATTGGTTAGTTAACACAAATACCTGACCAACTTTGAAATATAATGCTGGGTCCAAAGTGGCATCCCATGACACTTCTGTCAGGCGAATTACTGCAGGTACTCCTTCTACCTACATTTGGGTATTTAGATCAAATGTAGAACACAATAATCGGCTCACAGAGAGATAATCTCATGGTCTTGGCCTTATATCAAGGACCTATTGATCCATGAGAAGAAAGAACATAACTAAAAGAGTACAAGATCAAATGCGTTCTACTCCATTCAAGTACCAAAAACTTCCAAAATATTTCCAGGTAAACAGCTAATTTTCACAAAGCTGGGACCACGAGATCTCAAGACTTCATTGGAAAGTCTGCTTTTGAAGTAGCATGGTAAGCAAGCCAATTATTACCTCAACAAAAATACCAAAGTATGTGATCTTTTTGATGCAACACTTCACTGCATCTCCATTACTCAGTTTAGCCTGCAATCAAAGATGGTATATGAACCATAACTATAAATTACTTATATCGAGTAGACATCCAGCTTCAACATGCATACGAGTTAAATAATCGAGATAGGGAAGGATACCCTTCATGCCATCGTCTAACAATACCATGAAGCAAAGGCATTTGATGCAGAGTTCATGGAGGCCTACAATAGTCGGAAGGCAACATAGTGATAGCAGAAGCGTGGCCAGATGCTGGCATATTAACCTCAGAAAGCCCACGATCAACTGGAAACAACCCAGCGGGCAAGACTCACCGCTTCTCCGTGACCTAAGTCGATTTTTGGCAAAATTCCATCATTTACACCTTGAAAACCCTATTTTTGCTATTTTAGAAAATTCTATTGTGACAATAACTTCTATAAGAAATATCATTTGTTTTGGCATGTTTCTATATGCATCTAGAAATTGAATTTGAGTGTATCTTAAAATTTTCATTTTTGGTAATTTTCTGTTAATTGTGGATTTGGCAAGATTTTGTTGCCCTAATTGGTTGTTTCCTCTTTTGTTTAAGATTTTAACTTTATAAATAGTCGTAATAAGCCTTACGACTGATCAATTGTTGATTAATAGAATTTTTAGAGAGTTTTAACTTTATTGTGTTTGTTATTATAGAGTATTTCTAATTCTAGTAAGCTTATGAATTTTGGTGCTACTAATCCTCATGTTAATATGCTTTCTTTTAGAACATGATTTTACCTTAATACCAATCTATTTAAAATGACAAGACACAATCCCGGGGCACAAAAAGGTCAGCTAGTCATCCAGTTGAGCCATTCACATGATCCATCATGGTAACTGGGGGCTACATGTGCCTTGGGACAAGATCGATGCTCTAGAGAGGCCCGAACACCTTGTTAGCAGAAAGAGAAAAGAAATTCCTTTATTCAGCTGCAAAGGTTGGACTTCATATTATACTTCAATGCAAAATGCTCCACCTCTATGTAATATCTAAAATTTCTTTGATAAAACTATCATAATTCTAATGTTGTAATATTTTACTATTTGTATTGCAAACTCTTTCCTCTATTCTAACCCCTTTTTTTGTTAGGTAAGTTAAGGGGATTTGAATTTGAGATTCTTTAATTGGGAAAGCAAACTAAGCAGTTGCGGTGTCCCCAAAGTGACAACTCTTTCCTCAATTCTTCACAAACAAAATGTAATCATTATCCCATAACAAAACTACTCAATTTAGCCCTTAAATTTACATCATAAAAATTCGAAATGCTGCTGCTATATGTCAAAAACTATAAATAAATTTTTTTAAAAAAATCTCTTCCAAGGAAGAAAGCATGCCATGACATAACTAAAAGCAAAAGAAGGACAAGCAAAAGGCATCTAAGATAAGTTGAAGCTGTGCGTTGTATTTTACCATGAGACTTCTCTTTTTCTCGATCATCTCTTCCTTTTCTTTCGGCATCACAGAAAATATTAACCTTCTCAATTTTCTGTCAGCCATTATCACATTCACTTTGATTTTCTGCAAACATAAGTGCTATCAATAATTTAAAATAAAATGATAAAGATTATAACATAAATTAAAGCTATCAAAACCTGGCCAACAAAGGATGACAAGAATTTGAGTTTCTCTTGGTCATAAACTCTAAGAAGATCTTCTGGTTTCATATCACATGAAATGTCTATGTCGATTTTTTGATCAATTTCTGGGCCTAGGATCAAATTAAGAGAAGTCTCGTTTTCAATCCCATACTTTCCTATAACACGGGGATTATCCTTGAACGCAGATGGTTCTAAACCTTTTGTTCTCAACCATGACTCCAAAGCTAAGAACTTCCACCTGGCAGCAAGATTACGGTATGGTAAAAATCCTATCAATGTGCCAAAAGATACCTGTAAAATGATTAAGTGAATTTCGGACCAAAAATGCAACAAGAAATTGTAGGCACAAAAACGAAGGCACATATCAAAAATAGTTGGAATGTGGCATTAAGTGAACTCACAACAAAGCCTCTGGTGCTAGAACTAATCAGTTCCACTTCTTCTCTGTCTCCTGTCCTAAACAGATTCTCGACCCTTCTCCAGTCATTATCTTCATGTTCCTTCATCTTAATATGGGACTTTGGATCCGTTATGTGATACTACTCAACCAAAACAAATATGGAGACTAAATGATAAATTAATCAAACCTTAATAGGTGATGTTGCAAGGAAATTCTCAAGCTCAATAGCATTGCCATAACTTTCTGGAGTCATAAAAGCCATCTCCACTCTACTAAAATTTGGCATTCTTTTTACAGATTGTTCTAATCTATAACATAACAATTTGTTAAATAATTGAAGCTAACAGCAGAAGATAACATAATGTACAAATCACAGAGTGAATTTTTCTAACCTGTTTGGTTTTCCTTGTTGCACAGCTTCCATAGAGAACTGGTCATATGAATCCACCAATTTTGTCTCCAATGGTGCATTAGCAGCACTTCCTTTCTCAGCAGACTCTATATCGTTTTTCTCAAGTGGCTGTAATACTTGGAATTAGATATAAATACAACGATAAATTCTAAAGCTCCAACCATAGGAAATCTATCTGCAATTTAGTGCAGTATATGTAGCAGAGAAATCCTCAATCCCAGAATCTGTTGAGAGTGAAGCATTTCCAGTCTCTGCAGATTAAACAGCATTGCTTTCTGCTGTATTAACATTTTTGGTAGATGAGTTCACACCTTCCAAACTATTCAAATGGATTTGGGTTTGAATATCAATGAGAAACAAGAATCTTCTGATGGTCATAAAGGATCAAGCTCTGGTGATATTCTGGGTAAGTTTATGAATATGCTTCCATGGTAAGTAACATTTTTGGTATAGTTATATACTGGGTTCCTGACTGGTTAGCTTGGTTTCTGTACCTTTGATCCTATTGGCCTATTGTCAGCCTCAAACTTGACACCTTTACTGGACTGGATGAACCGAATTCAATCCATTCAATGAAGTTAATGGTTTCTCTTCCTCAGATCCATCAAATGGAACATCTATTATTTCATTATTTACTGATTTACCCTTCTTGTGAAATGTGATTTACCAACTTTCAGATATGACAATCAGGGTTTGATTTTTGCCAATTATCTGAAGCAATCGAGGATGTCAACGCTTAGTTGGATCCATCCAAATTAACATAGGAAATCAGAAAGCACTGAACCCATAACCCACCTTCTGATTGGTCAAAACATTGAGAATCGTAAACACCGTGTCTACTTTGTTTTAGATTACACATTTACACTTGGTAAAGGTTTCTGTGTTACTGAAAATTTTGAGATTTCAAAACTGTAATTTTTTACTGAACCACTCCGTTGAATAACATTCATTATTAAGGGTTTCTGTACCTCAAAATTTCCAAACAACTAATGACTCAAAAGAAGAAATAGGGCAAAATACATTGACCTCTGCAGAGGTTTGTAAAGAATGCATTAATTTCTGTGGTTCTAGAAATGATATTCTAAGCCTAAGGTTTTAACTCCCATTACAATCCATTTCATTCCATTAGTCAACCGTTAGTAAAAAAAATTAAAATATAAATTTTAGCCCCGTTAAACCTCCTCACCTTAGTCACCTACCATATTCATCTCTTTGTTCTTTACACCAAGACTACCCTGAGCCACCTTAATTTTTTTTTTTACCCTTTTTTATCTCACCATTTTCCCTTTACTAACAATTGACTAATGGAATAATAGGAAAGATTGTAATGGGAGACTTGTGGCCCCATTAGGGATTATTGCTTAATTGTTTATTTTATTTTGCTTATTTTTATCTTTAATAAATTTTTTTTTATAATTTAATCAAACTCTTAATTTTTCAACTCTTCTCATGACTACCCAAAAAAAATATTAAAAAAATTGAAAAAAAAGACAAAAATAAGCTAATAAAATAAATTTTATATTGTTTGTTTTCGTATTTAGTGGACATTTTTTTTAATCTTTTGATCAGGAAAAGAGTTTTTAGATTTATATCATCAAGGAGGCGAAAAAAAATCAAAAAACAAAAATAAACAAAAATTTCAAAAGTCGCTTTAAACTTCAAAAAACCTCAATGTATTTCACCCAAAGAAATATTGGCCCTATTTGGGGTAAATTTTGAGAAATTTGCTTATTTTTATTTATTTTGAACTTTTATCTTTTACTAAATTTTTTATTTTTTTGAATTGTTTTGGTAGGATGAATCAAAATAATAAAAAAAATTAATTAAAAGATGAATAAAATTGGTTTATTAGCTTATTTTTATTTATTTTTATTTTTTAAAAAAAATATTATATTTTAATAAAAAATATACTTTCTCGGCTTGCCTAGAGTGGTCAGAGAAATATAACACTTCGACTAAATACTAATGAAAAATCTTCACTAAAACTAAAAATAAATAAAATCAAATAAACAGATAAGCCATTGTTATTTTTGAAAACAGAACCATATATTAACAATAACACACAGATAGGGAGAGAGAAAGGGACCTTGGCATGGGTAATCTCGGTGTCTTCACCTACAATGTAGCCGGGGCTGAGCTCCAGATGGTCCCAACGATCAAGCTTAGGGTCGTGTTTGGATGCAAAAACTAGAAATTGACTAGGTTTCCGAGGGAATGAGAGATTTCTAATTCTCCTTCTTCTTTCCGGTCCATAAGAAGGTATAAGCAATCGAATGAGAGACGGATTGTTCGTGACAGTAGCGGCGGCGGCGGCGAGAGCAAGAGGGTCCATCCGTGAGAAATCGGAACTTAACTCATCGCGTGAAGACAGAGAAATGGGGGATTTTTGGCTTTGATTAGCTCCTCTTTGCAATTGTTGCGTCCATCTCTGTGTATGAATCTGCCTGCATCTAATGAGAGAAGCCGCGAGGTGGAATTCACGAAGAGAAGCGGGGAAGAAAAGCACGGTTCAACTCGCGGAGGAAAATGGAACGGCGGTTTTCGGGATTTGAGCCTCTGAGGATCAGCGACGTGGCGGTTTATCCTACCTGTTTTCTGTCACTCGCTTTTAAAAATGAAAATAATTTGTAAAAATTGTAAAAATTTGATAAATATTATATTTTATAATTAAAATAAAAAATATAAATTATAATAAAAATGGTAAGTATTTAAAAAAATTATAATTTATAGTTAAAATTATTAATGAAAAATTAAAAAATTACTAACAATAAATTTGTCAAACATTGCCAAAGATAAATATCTATAAAATTCACAATTATATTTAAATTAACAAATATTATAAATTTTAATACAAATAAATAATTAAAATTTAATTTTAGTAGTTATTTTATAATTAATTATTCAAATACATAGTATTACCGTTTTAAAAATATTAGAATTTGGCCAGTTAGAGAATCGAATGTTTATTGATGTAATGTACTTAATTAACTTTAGCGGTTTTCATACATATACACACGTGTAAATATATATTTTAAAAATTAAAAAAATTAAATAATATAATAATTTAATTTTAAAATTTTGAATTTTAAAATTGAATGAGGGAGAAAACATTTGATGGGTACTATGAATAAAATAAAAACACCCACAATTTTCTTAAATTTAAAATAATATCAAATAAAAGTATTTTTTATAGCAAAGAAATTTGTATAGTTTTATTTTAATGAGAATACCAAATGGATATTCTTTTTTTATATACTAGTATAAATCAGCAGTGGAGTGTGGAATTCGAATTATGAGAAAATAAAAAAATTATACATTAAATTTTACAAAAAAATATTAAAACTCAAAATTTGCATTACTATTAATTCATTTCAAGAATTTATGTATAATAATTCCACAAAATTTATACTACCATTTATTTAAAACACATACATTAGTTACACAAAACTTATACTACCGTTGATTTAAAGCACAATCACCTATTAAGCATATTATCTATTGAAACTTTTTGCAGCATTATTTTGTCATAATTCTTAGAAAAAGCAAAATTTATACAATGAGTTAGTTAATTTTAAATTTTTTTGGAATAATTAAATGTGTATTAATCAAAATTAAAGATATACAAATGAGCTCGATACACACTATCAAGGGCTAACAAAATGATAATAGAGCAAACCACCAAAAAATAAAAACCAAAACATTCCTAAAAACTATCACAGATCGATAGTTAGCAAAAACAACCTACTTCTTCTTGCTTAAGCACACAATTTTTTGGACTTGTTCAAAATAATTAATTTTTTTCGAGTAAGTTTAAGATTCTCAATTCTCTCTAGTAACTTCTTCTTATTTTCGCCATTTGAAGTCAGAGTCATCCAAGAGCCAACAAAGTCCCCCTCTGTAAGCGTCTTTGGGGACATTTTCAAATTTGTGGATCGACGAACTTGAAGCTCAGAGAAAACTTTCAATAGATGTGACAAATTTCTTATCTTCTTTGCAAAATGAGTCAACTTCATACTCTATCAATTTCTCAAGATTCGTATTGTAATAACTAGCAACCACATCTACTAAGGGATTATTTATATTTTCTACACTAACACACCCCGACATGTCCTCATTTGAAGAGCAAACATGATCATCACCATTTCCATCTATCACTTTCTTACATAAGTCCATCTTCTCTAACACACAAGATTCAAGCATATTAAATAAATTTAAGGAGGAATGAGTGTTATAAATTGAAAAAGCATTAGAAGTGCATTTCCCTTTGTTTTTTTTTTTTTTTAATTTTATTTTTTATTTCTTCTCACCCACTAGGCTCTTGACTTGAGCCTACCTTTTTGTCTTTTTTCACTTTTCATTCTTGTTTGGGTAAGAAAGTAGAACTCATGACTTTAGGCATGTTAGAGCAAGAATTATTAGAGTGACAAAAAATTATATACTTGTCACACTTTAGATGTTTTCAAGACACTTTCACTCTAATTTCGTAAGAAGATCCAAAATCCAAATTTAGCATAAAAGAATCTGAGATATTATTAGAGTGACCAAAGATCATACACTCAAATTTAGTATAAAAGAATCTGAGATATTCTTATTTGCTTGAATTTCAACACATACCCTAGCGAAACTAAATCTTACTTTAGATTTCATCTAGTCATCAAGGTACAAAGGTTTGCCAATAACACTTGCCACATAACTTAAACCAATATTAGTCCAAAGTTCAAAAGGCACATTATAAAATTTTACCAAAATAGGCACACTAGAAAATACTTCTTTAGATAAATGCATACCTAGAAACTATTTCTTGACAATAACTAGCCGGCTCCCAAAGAAATATGGACCATTCTCAATAATGATTTCAAGAGCTTTTTCACTTTTCATCTTGAAAATAAAAAAAATCATTATCAAGAGTAATGACATTATTGAGATTTTCTTTTCATAACTTTTCTACCCAACTTTTAACATAGTAAAAAGATAATTTTTTATCAATGAAAAATCTCACCAAAACATTATCCCATTAAGAACAACCATCTTTATAAATTTTAAGAGAAACCTTTAACTCATTATTCTCATACCCAACATTAAAGAGGCTAAAATCACCACTTATATTATCAAAGTGAGAGTTACGTTAGTATAATCTTCAATTTTTGTATAAATAATATGTTTTAATAAATGTTACAGTATTAGCATTAAAAGAGACGAGAAGAGAAAAAAAGCAAGCAAAAGTGGGCGAAAAATATCACAAAACTCATTACGGATAAATTCATCTGAACAAGCCTCCGAACGTAATTTGACAAGAAACATTACGATCTAGACAAGCATCCAAACGTAATGTTTTCTAGTGGTTAAAGCGTTTAGACGGCGTCTACTTCAACATAAGCAACTAACTCTTTTGATCTTAGGGTTAGTTGAAACTCTAGTTAGATATTTTAATTTTGCTTTTATTTAGTATTCTTTCATTTATAGATTTAGCTAGTTATTTAATGTTTAAACGTTGTTTGTTTTCGTTTTCTGTAATTATGATTGTGATGTTATATAACTATTGTGCATACTATTGGATCTAATTCGAACGTGAAACAAGTTATGTTTTGATGGGACGCATCGTGTTGAAATTATAACAGATAATTTGTGCCTATTAAAATAGGTTGTGCTAGGTTTGTCATCGGACGATTTTTTTGAGAAATCTGGTTCAAACTTGTAGTTAGAGCAGATTTGAGTTGAATTGTGAGATTATGGTAGATTTGAAACACTAGGTCTTCATATATTAGTCAATTCATTTAATTTATGTTTTAATTATTCAATTTTTAATTAATCAAAATTTCAAAATATTCCTTTTTAATAATCAAATTAGAGTTTTAATTGTTAAAGGACTATGACTTGGCATTTTTTTCGTGTCAAAAAGATACTTGATCTTAACTATTATTCTACTGAATAGTAATTTTTATCTAACATTTAAATACTTAATTTTGATGTGATAACAACATCACCTATTAAACTATAAGAATCTACCTAAATATCTCACATTTAGGCATATGTATATATATATATATAAACCCTAAACCACAGCGAGGAGCACCTCTCTCGCCTGCCCTCTCTCACCATCTTGCCGTCATCCTCCCTTCTCCCACTATCTTGGATTGGGTTGGGTTGATCACTTGAATAGGACGTGATTGATTGATCTATATCAATAATTTTTACTTTACCTCAATTTTAACCTTAATTACACATGCATATATTTGTGTGTATAGAGAGATGCACACATATAGAGAGAGGACTTAGAAGTTGAAGAACCTTAAACCACATGAAAATGAAAGTGCAAACCCATATTTTTACGAATATGTAAGAAATGCAAAAAATCAAATTGAAAAGCTGAATGTATAAGTTTGTAAATGTAAATTAGTGTGGAGATGAGAAGTGATGTAAACCAATTTCAAATGAGAAATATTGTGTGTAGAGTTGGCTATGGCAATTATAACACTTGATAGAGAGATAAAAAAAAGCTAATTATCAATTATTATTTTTAGTTATTTTTTTTGTGAGCATTTTTTTTATATTTTTATGTAAAAAATGTTCACAATATCTTATTCTTCTCATGGAGAAAAAAAAATCTTAACTAAAAATAATTAAAAAATATATGAATCCACGTTGGGTGGTGCAATCTTTAGGCTGAGTTAAGCTATTGTGACTATGGGGCTCTCAGTGTAATTAATTAGTTTTTTTTTATATATATTTTTTCATATTTATTTTCTGACAAAAAAACTAAAAAATTAAAAAATTTTAAAAAAATGCTAAACCAAACACACACTTAATAATAATCTTATGTTCCGTTTGATAGACCGAGTTAATAATGGTCACATAATGAGTAATTCTATGGTGTAGAAGCTAGGAAGAAGATTATTAATGTTGAAGAATTTTAATAAAAATTAAATATTATTATTATTATTATATATTGTTGTTATTTATTAGAGTTTTAAATAAAGATTATTTCTTTGTTTATTATGATCTGTTTTAAGTTTAAATAGATTATTAGTAGTTTATTCATGATATTAACATTTATAAAATATATAATTATATAATTATTAATTTATTTAATACTATACCGGTTATAAATAAATTATATTCATTATTATTAACAATATTATGTTACAAGATTTAATAAGATTAATGATGATAAATGAGCATTAGACTTGTAAAGTGTCAACTGACCCTTACAATTAACAAGATTTTTATTATATATGTACTATCGGCGCACACGTTATACGGTGCAATATTTAATTTATTATAAAAAAATATTAAATTAATAAAAATAAATTAAATGCAATATTTAAAAGTAAGATTTGAAAGATAAAAGAAAGTTGAGAAAAAATTAAACCAGTTACATGGATTGTTTTTTACTTTGATTTTCTTATAATTATTGGATGAATAATTATAGCAACAGAGAACAACAATACAAATATAAATTTTTAAAGGCTAATTTTGAAATTATAAAAGTGTTAACTGGTTTCAATTTGGTGTTTACACCAAAGTGACCTGTTGTCTATATATAATAGTATAGATGTATAAGTATCATGTTGAAAAGACTAATTTTAATACTACATATTTAGGAAATTTACCTACAAATTTATCAAGACTTCAAAATTAATAGTTTAAATAATTCATTTGCAGTATGCTTGCACAACATGTTGTTAAATTTAAACTATTTATTTTGAAATTAGAATAAAATTATTGACATTTCCAAATGTTCTTAGAAATTCTTGTTTCCATTGGACCATTTGTATCAATATGCATTAGGATCCCCATTTATGGATCTCTCGATTTGAGAAATAAAAATAAGAGAACGGAACCATTTCTTCAGTTTTTATTTTGGCTGCGTATATAGCATTATTAGAATACTACTATCATTTAGTATGTATTTGGACTAATTTTTTTTTAGCGATTTTTAGATTTTTTGGTTTTTTTATAAAAAGTAGATGTCAAATCTTGTAGAAAAAGTAAGAAAAAAGTGAAAAAAAAAACCTAATAAAGCCAAATCAATTAACTTTTTTTTAAACTTTTAAACTAAAAAATTTTAAAAATAAGTTAGCTCAAACACAAGCGCA
>JAULJZ010108903.1:0-11605 GCA_032270985.1 Heliamphora pulchella
GAATCAGGACTACTACCAATTGACCCATACCCATATTTGCTGTTAGGATAATAGCCATTGTAACCACTATCATACACATCAAAGGGGTTTAGAAAATCCCAAGCAGACACCTTCGGAGAAGGCGGCGGCGGCGGACTTGGTGGCTGATTGCGAGTGTCGGGAGGCGGCGACCGCATCGGGAACCCAAAAAATCCCGTGTTTTCGTAAGGATAACTTGAATACGAATTCAGGTATGAATATGATGACGACTCAGGTCCTGTCCCCGCTGCCGGAAACCTCCTTGGATCATAAATTACCGAGCGAATCGGCGGCGAAGATCGCTTCATATAATACGCGTGGGAAGTTGGATTCACCCCAAATGGACCCCAACCTGTTTGAAGAGGAGGTGGGTATAATCCGTACGGCTCCCAACCCGTCTGAGGCGGCGGATTCACCACCCCATACGACGGCGGCCAACCTGTTTGAGGCGGCGGCGGTGAAGAATACGGAGGAGCTTCTTCGAACTCAACTTCTGGACTATGATGCATATGAATATGGCTGGGGGAAGAACCCAGTTCAGAATCAGAACCAGAAGATAAATCCAAGTGCGAATTGTTCCCATCGTGATCATCCTCCGACAAGTGAATGTGGGAACCCGAGCCAGAATGTGATAGCGAGGTCGAAGAAGAAGATAAATCTCTTTGATTATGATTACCCTTCTTCTTCTTCTTCTTCTTCTTCTTCTTCTTCTTCTTGGTTTTCCCTTCGTCGGAGGGTAATGTCAATACAGGGGAAGCCGAGGGAGAGGCAAGAACGAGCTCTTCGTCGACGAACCGGCGAAGAGCGTCTCCGACGTCCTTCAAGGAATGGAAGTAGGCGACGTGGGCAGCGGCGAGAGAGTAACGGTGGTCCGCGGCGGCTTTGATCAGCTCTTTCCTCTCTTTACAGCGGATCACCAATGGCAAGTCGTCCACCTTCGACCCTCCACAACCCATATCAAACCACCAGCGCCGCCACTGCCCGCGCCGGCGCCGCCAAACAAAACCCTAAACCAAACCCATATGAGTTCAGTCGTATCGGCACTTGTTCACACAAATGCAGAACAAACGAGAGCATTCTGTAGGAAGGAGTGTTCAAGAACCATATCCCAGAGAAGAGAGCAATTTATACGTGTTTTTGTTACACTAATAGGAAATTATGGAGGAAGGAGAAGAAGAAGAACAGTGAAATAGGAAAGTGAAGCTAAATTTGGAAATTTTGAAAATTGATACAAAAAGATATGATGATGAAGAGAAATTTTTAATAAGAGGAATGAACTCTGACCGTTGAGATTAGAGAAATTGACTCGTTACCGTCCATGAACGGTCGGACAATGGTTTGAATCGATGCATCTGCGAGAGAGAGAGAGAGAGAGAGAGAGAGAGAGAGTATGAGATTTGTGAATTTTCTGGGATTGTTTACGTTTTGGAGAAAAATTTTATAAAAATTTGTTTCGAGATGCGTGATGTTGGAAAGGAGTCGTCTTCTTCTTGTTCCCGAAGCGCTTTGAATTTTTTTGAGGACTTGTTTGTTTGCAATTTGTTTTTTTGTTTGACCGCTTGTGGTGAAAGTCCAAGAGCCAACTAAGGGAGTGTTTGGGATTGTGGAGATTAATAGGTAAAAATAAATTTTTTTACTTATAGTTATTAATAAAATAAAAAATTTGTCAAAACACAAGTTTTTAGTTAAAATTAATAACAAAAAATTAAAAACTAAGCTAATAAAATAGTAAGAGGTAACAATAATAGTTGAAAGTAGTGGTCGAACGCGGTGGCTCTATATAGTGGTTAGAAGTGGTGGTCAAATGAAATAATTAGAGGTGATGAAGAGAAATAAAAATAAAATGAAAATTTATTTACATAATAAGTAAAAATATATTTTTCTTATTTACAAAAATTTAATAAATCTTGAAAACGATTAAAAACAAAAATTATTATTTGATAAAAAATTAATTTTTAAAATTTTTGTTTAAATTAAATAGTATTATCTTTTCATATAATTGATAATAATAATTATATATATTTGACATTCATGGTAAATATGCTATTAAATTGGTGTGTTTTGTCTTTTAGAATAAAATATTTTAAAATTTAGTATTTTAATTTAATTTTTAAACCTTTTTGGTTAAATGAGCTATGTTATTTTTTTTTTCATTTTTAACAACAACAAAAAAGAACCATTGTTACCAATAGACCTTAAGTTTTGCTTTTTTTTCCTTTTAAATTGGAAACATTCGAAGTGAAGTTAATTTCTTTTGAGGCAAGTAATTATTTAGTAATCTCAAAACACTATATATTATTATTTGGGCAATATTCTTATTTTATGATAGTATTAAGAATTATTGTTGGTCAATATTGGGGAAAATTGTAAAATGTTCCCGGCATTGGATATCAAATTTGTAATATCACGTAGTTCTCTTAATAGATAAAAATATTTGATGTGTATTAAATGGGTTATTTTAATCTCTCATCAACTTAACAAAGATGAGCAAATATTGTTCTACTCAAATTATTTTTTGCTATATCATTAAATAAAAATAATACGTAAGTAAAAAAAAATTGTTTATTGTTTGGTAAACAAACAAAAGAAGTTGTGTTTCCGTGTGTGATGGCGTTGAGTTAGGGTGGTGTCAGAGGAGAGTGGGTAACTGACAATTGTCATAATTACAACTATTATCATCATCACAAACATTTACATTCATTTCTCTTTCACACTCATCACTTCAGTTTTTCAACTTGGTTGGTGCTTTTTTTTATTAGGCCTGTTCGGCAACTTTAATTTTTTTGACTTTTTATTTAAAAATATTAAAAAATCAAAATTATTCGTTTAATATAAAAATAAGATAATTAAAAAGTTAAGAAATTAAATTAAAATATAAAACTTTAAAATATTTAATACAAATTTTTACTATTTTAAAAATATAATAATATCTTTTATTCATAAATTATTTACTACAATTACTAACTACATATAATTATTAACATCAAATATATATATATATATGTAAAATTATTCACTCCAAACAAAAAGTAAAAAAAATTAACTTTTTACCTAAACAACTAATTTAAAAACAAATTAGTTTAAAAACTAGGTAACAAAACAACCTACTTTAAACTTAATTTAATTTTCTAGCTAAAAATGCAACGACAAAAAGCAAAAAAAAAAATTAACTTTTAAGCTAGTGTCCAATCGGACCGTTATTACTCAAACAATCAATTTTTAAAAAGTTAATTTAAAAGCTAATTTACTAAATAAATTATTTTGAATTAAATTTAATATTTTTTGCTTAAAATACGAAAAAATAAAAATTTATTTTTAAACTAGTTATCAATTGGACCTTAATTTGATTTGTTACCTCTTTAATGAGATGATTTTTAATTTTAAATTTTTTTTGTTTATTAATTAAAATATTTGTTTATATAATTTTTGAAAAAGGTTGAACAGCCATTCATGTGATTTGATGAATGTATCTTTGGAGTGTTTTTGAGTGATTCTAGGTGCATCACAAAAATTGATTAGTGATGGCAAGTGCAATGTGCTTAAATTGCAGGCTCTCATTGGGCTAAATGCTAGGGCTTTGTTAAATTTTGTCATTTTTTTTATTTTTGATTAGTTTTTTTAAAAAAATTATTTCAACGAGATAAACTTAAAAAATTAAAAAATATTAATAAAAAATTAAAAAAATACACTAAATACAAACATAAGTAATATAAA
Organism: Heliamphora pulchella; assembly: GCA_032270985.1. Taxonomy (NCBI): domain Eukaryota; kingdom Viridiplantae; phylum Streptophyta; class Magnoliopsida; order Ericales; family Sarraceniaceae; genus Heliamphora; species Heliamphora pulchella. The sequence continues at coordinate 3,733 of JAULJZ010108903.1, forward strand.
ATTTAGCTTATAGGTTTATTTTTACTTACTTTTATTTTTTTTAAACTTTTTGATATATTTTGATTAAAAAAATTTATTTTTCGACTTATCTCAATTACGAAAGTTTAAAAAATATAATAGTTTGATTACATGATAAAAAAATTAACTAAAAACAAAAAAAATCTATAATATTAAATAAACAAATAAACAATATCATCCCATTCAGGGCCACAATTTGTAAGAAAAACTAACAAATAAAAAGTACTAAATTTAAAATTAAATTAGTGTTTTACAGATAATAGTTTATCCATTGTCTAGCCTAAATATACCCATTTTTAAAATTTAAAATTAAGCTTTACTTTCTATACTCGCCTTAATTATCAAAATATTATCATTCCTAACCTCACAAAACCTAACCCTAACCACCATCCCTCTCACCTATCAACCACCATCGTGCCACCTTGACCACTACCTTCATTGTGGTGCCACCTCTCCCTTCCCCTCCTCCCTTTTTGATGCGCTACTCTCTATTTTCTTCCATCTCTGCGTATTTTTTCCATTCTCTTTCTCTGTGATCTCCTCCTCCCATACTCTTTCTTCACCCTCAAAAACTTGTCAGGACAAACACTAACCCTAGCTGCCATCGTGAACTCTATCTGCAACCATCATATTTTTCTACACCATCAAACCTGCTGCCACTACCTCCATAGAAAACACCAACCCTAGCACCATTATCTCTCCTTTTATGTCACCCCTCCTCATCCTCCCTGTATCTGCACTCTCTCCATCGTCACTTTCAACCACTGTTAGGAATTCTTATGGCTAAATGCATGGCCTTTGTTAAGATTAGCATTATTGAACATAAGGCCTTTGTTCGAACTATCAAAGCTAAACATCAATCGACGACAAGAGGTTCGAAAAAGCTGCTGGTGCCTCAAAAGAATGGCAGAGATGGCTGACGGAGCTGTCAAGGTGAATTGAGAAAGTATTGGGATGGCGGTGGAGGGTGGGAGTCATAGTGGGAGAGGGAGGAGAGAGACGACAAGATGGTAGTGGTCGTCGAAGGTATTAGGTGGTGGTGATGATGATGATGGCGATAAGATTTTAAGATTTTAAAGGTTGATGATTAATTTGGTAACTTAAATGAAAGATATAATTGTGATAAAAAATTATATTTTTGTGTGTATGCAAATTAACAATGTTATGTGTATGATAGGTTAAATTACCCAAGTTTTGAGGTAATATGCGTCACTCTTTGCTTCATTTTCATTGGAACTCACTTCATACATTTGTTTTAAACATTTATATAATTCGATATCTATCAAATAAAATTATGATAAATATAAAATTATATAAAAATAAAAATAAATAAATAAATTTTATTTAGTTAAAAATCACTTTAAGTCTTGAATTATTAGGTACCTTATTACTTATTGAGCTTAAAATCACTTTTAAGCTAAATATATGTTTAGTCTTAAACCACTCCAAAATTTTACCAAATGGACTTCTTATTACTTGGCTTAAAATTACTTTAAAAAAAAAAACTTTAACTTTAAGCCACGTTACTAAATTAGACCTTTATTTCGAAAAATCTAATCTTTTAGATTCGTGCTCGTACATTGGTAAAAAGGCTAAATTTATAAAATTAAAATTATTTAGCTAGCTTTAAAAATAGTTTACTAAGTAATTAGTTTTCAATTCAAATTATCTTTTTAGGTTAGAAAAAGCTAATTTATTATTGGATAAGCTAGTTATCAATAAAAATTATATTGAGGCCTATAATGAAATCAAAATTATATTTAAACTAATTTATTCAAATATTAATTTAAATTAATATTTAAATTATTTAATGTTAAATAATTTTTTAAAAATAATATGTAATAATGATAGTTTCAAAATGATACTAATATTTTATTAGTATTACTACTATTGTACTATTAAAAATTGATATTATGTTGTCTTTAGAATATTTTGATAATGTGATTTGCCTATTGCTAGCATAAAAACCCAAAATTACAATTTAGTTAGATGACACTTGAACATTTGGCCCCTTTGGAATAATTGCTTATTTATTTATTTTTGTATTTAATAATTTTTTTATCATTTAATTAAACTATTATATTTTTGTCTCCTCACATGAAATGATCCAAAAAAGTAAAAATTTTATATTGAAGCATATATAAAAAAGTTTACAAAAGACAAAAACAAATCAAAATAATTCAAGTTTTATGTTACTTATTTTCGTATTTAGTTAATATTTTTCATCTATTGATTAAGTTTTTTTTTTCAATTCATCTCATTGAGATAATTCAAAAATTAAAAAAGTAATAATAAAAAAGTTGAATAACTTCAAAAAAAAAACAATAAAAAGTAAAATTTTCAATATTTAGGACATGGCCAATTTCATCAAAAGACCAAATAAACTGAAACTATCATCGAGATAGAAGGGCCCCTAGACGTGCATTGAAAGTAGATATAATAAAGGCCTATGACATTGTTAGTTGGGAATTTCTCGTTGCAATGAAAGGGTTATATATATAGAATTTGGTGGATTTGGTTGTATTGGATGGCCAATCCTTTAACCCTACCAATGAAAATGATTTATAATTTGTTTTTAACATTATTTTTTTCATTTATCTTAAAAGAATTGGGCTATTTTAGACCAACCACTTGGCCCAATGGGCCCAACCTGATGATGATGTGAGGCTGACCAGCCATCCTGCAGCCCAAATTTAATCTTTTGAGTTTGGAGATCTCAACTTGCTACCCCACTAATACCCTTTCATGCTCTTTTTCCATATTCAATAGCATTTTTCTATCATTTTTTTAATACCCATCTCATATAAAAATATGATGTGACATTTGATGTTTTGTAATTAAAAATTACCTTGATAAATTCTTTATTTTAAAATAATGGATGTAGGCTATAGGGGACAATGGCTCTTTGTTTATTTTATTATTTTATTTTTTTAATACATTTTCAATCTTATAATTACTTAAAAATTTTGAAGCAAGTGAATTCTGAAAGATGAATTTTTTAGGTGTGTACATAGTCCAATTTAATTTGATTTTAAGTTAAATTAAAAATTAAATAATTTTGAATAGTTTTAAAAATTTAAGAACTATATCTGAACCATGAAATTAGGCCGATCCAAAATCAATAAAGAACGATTCGATTCTAATTTAGAATTTTAATTCTAAGACTAAATACTTACTATTTTATATTAGAAAATATATATTAAATTTTTTATTCTTTCTTGCATTATTTTACTTTATATATTATTTTATTATTAGTTTCATAAGATATATAATAAATTGACATTATGGTATCTATAAACTCTGCATTATATTGTATTATCTTGTAATTTTTTTCTGGATTACTAACAGTCTAAAGATTTTATAATATTACAATATTATGAAAAGAAAGTAAAAAATTAAAATGTAGAGTAGGAAGAAACAAAGAAAAAAAGAAGATGCAAAAAAAAAGTTCGTATTCTAAAGTTTTTTTTATTTATAAATAGATGGTATAATATAAATATAACAAAATTAAGGAATACTTTGATTTAGTTTTATACGGTTCTCTAAAAATTTTATTCGAGAATCGAATCATAATGAACAGGTCGTAGTAATTTAGAAACATAACCAAATTGTCACTCATAAAAATTGAATCAAATCAAACGATTTAGATGATTAGATCTACTTGAATCAATTTACGGGTTTCACCGTTTTTTTTTAACACCCTTCTGAATCATCGATTAAGCTCGCATTAATAAATTAAAAACTGAAAAAAAATATAGAGAGAGATTTTGAATTCATACCTATATTGGATTTGATAATGTCTAAAAACAAGGGTTGTGTGTAAGGTTTCTCTGGTATTTAATAATTTTCTTAAATGAATTTACTTTATTTTTAAAAATTTAAATTTTACTTGTTAAGAGAAATTTTAAATGAATTTTAAAAATATATATATATAAAAATAAAACGATGAAAAAAATATTATTTTTTTGAAAAAAACAACTAAAAGTAAAAAGTGTTATTTTTTGTATTATTCTCACTTTTTAAATACATCTCACAACGGTAAATTGAAAAGCTAAAAACTTTAACTAAAATGTAAAAAAAGAACTAAAAACTGAAATTTTAAAAAAATCTTTTCAAAAAAATTGTGTTATTCTTTTAAAAAATGCATACTAAATATGGAAAAGAGAGTTTGAAGTTGAAATGATCATTTTATTTCAGCCAATTCCAGCGTACCAAACGTGCCTTAAGAGAAAGAGAATGGGGATGATCCCCTCAATCTCTCCTAATGAGGCTCAAAATCGTAATATTTATTATAAAAAGTTCGGGTGATGCCACTAAATTATAAAGATCTTGAAATATTTTTAAGTTTCTTTTTGGCGTTTTTAAATAATTTTTTTAAATTATAATATTTGGCATATTTAAAAAAATTATTAATATTTTTTAAATAAAACAATTATAATATACTCAATTAAACCACTTAAAAAATACACTTTGCACAAATACCAAATAGATCTAAGAAAATTCACTAAGGGCATAATTGGTAATTCAAAGTTTTTTTGTTTTTGTCTTTTGTATAAAAAAATCAGCATAAACTGTTTTGCAAAAAGAAAGAAAATCAAAAATTAAAACGGTCAAATCAAAATCTCAATTCTTTTAAGAAAAATATTAATTATTGTCTAATAGATGATAAATAAGAGATATATAATGTATACATATTTGTATAACATATATTAATATTTATAAAAATAATAAATTTTACACTTAAAAATATATTAATATTTAAAAAAATTATTTTTATTAATTTATTAATCACTAGTTAATAAACAGTGGTTACCATCACCCTTCTTTTAACATTGTATCTAGGCAACTTGTGTAGCTTTTGCAGGGACGAGGTCCCTTTGGACTATTAGTTTATTCCTTTTAGACTAAACGACCGCACACAATGACCAATAATCTTTTTTGTTTTTAGTAAAAAAAAAATTATGATGATATTATTTAAAAATTTTTATTACAAGAAATTAGAAAAATAAAAAAATTAATTAAAAAATTTTAAAAAAACTATATAAGACGAAGAAAATTATTTTAAAATTTTTATAAGCCTTTTTTTATTCTTAATAATTTTTTTAACTTTAACCAAAACAGTTATACTTTAGATTCGTTTTATTAAGACGAGTCGAAAAAATAAAAAATTTAAATCAAAAAAATAAAATAATTTAAAAAAACAAAAAAAGACATGATAAAAAGTCAAAAGAAAAACTATCCCAAAAAGTAAACACTAATCCTATTCTAAAACTCAATAATATATTTATTTAATACAAATATCAAATTATACATATTCGTTATAATCAATTATATTAAAAAATAATACTATTTAATTTGAATAAAAAATAAAAAATTAATTTTTATTTAATTTATTTATTTATAAAAAAACTAATTTAAAAATTAAAATTTCCAAACAATCTAATTTAAATTTGATTTATCTTTTAAAAGTAAGACAAATTTGAATTTATACCTTTTTAAGGCCTAAGGTAAGGGAACAGGAATTACCTTCAACTACTCACTGAACCCACCACCTCCATAACAAAAAGTTGAGGAAATGGGCGTATCCACGTGTTTAATTGAATTTATTTAATTTTTTTAAGGAATTTTTTTATGTATAGTTATGTAAAATTAATTAATATTATAGTATATTTTGTTAAAATTAATTTTAACATATCGTATAAAATTAAAAATTTAAAATAATTATAATTTATTAAATAACATTACTAAATAAAATTTCTAACTACTTGAGGAGATGCCATATTACTATTAAGCTACAAAGATATGAGCAAGTGCTCACCTTTGTTGACCCGAGTCAAAAAAATAATAATTTAATTAAAAAATAAAAAATTAATCAAAAATAAAAATAAATTAAATTAAATAAGCAAACAAGCAATTATATCAAAGGTGGCAAATATATATACTTAGCTTGTATTTGGTTTTAACTTTTTTTTTTGTAAGTTTTTAAATCTTTTTTATAAAAAAAATAGATGTAAAAATATATATAAAGAAGTCAATTAATTACAAAAAAAATTAAGTAAATAAATGTTTTAAGAAAATTTTAAGCAAAAAATTCTATAAAAAGAATTAAGCCCATGGACCTGTTTGGAAACTTTGCTTATTTGCTTATTAGCAAATAAGTCAATTTGCTAATAAGCTACTTTGTTTGGGTGGAATTGTTTATTTGCTTTTTTGTTTATTTGTTTATTTGCTTATTTGACTACTCAAACGAGTTTATTTGCATATTTGTTTATTTGCTTATTTGGGTATTCAAACGAGCTTATTTGACATATTAACCAGTTTATTTGTTTATTTGGCTATCCAAATGAGTTTATTTGCTTATTTGCTTATTTGTTTTTGACTTAATTGGTTATCCAAACGACGTGACTTATTTTTTGACTTATAAGTCAATAAAAAAATAAGTAACTTTGTCCAAACGTGGCCTATGTTTGGCCTAATTTTTTTATAAATTTTTTTGTTTAAAAGTATTTAAAAAAGCCTATTTTATTTGATTTTATGTTATAATTAATTAATTTTTTCACATATTTTTATGTATACTTAAAAAAAAGTTAAATTTAAAAAAAAAAAAAAACTAAAACTAAGCCAAACGTAGGCTTGGAACACTCGTGTGATTGCCTACCTAGCCGGGAGTATCTAATAATTTGCCGGCTAACGTGGCGGTACTGAAAAGCGGCAGGAGCACGGAGCACGCGTGGACCCCACGATTTAAAGACTTTTAAAGCTAAAGCAACTTTCTCGTGATGACGAAAACCCCATACGTGGGACCCTTTTCCCTTACTACCGTTGACTTTTTTTGCCTCGTTCTATGTGAAACTGCTTCCGTTCACTTCTCGTACATTTGCGCCTAAAACAGATTTGGATGACACCTGCCCAATCTACGTTCGCCACGTCGATGTTGTTATTGGGGTGTTTGAAACGTTCTTTATAAATTATATATTGTATCATAAATGATAAGAATTTAGTAAAAATAATAATTTGTAATTAAAATTAAAAAAATACTTAAAACTTATATCAGAAATTATAAATATTTTAAAAAATTATAATTTATCATTAAAATTAATAATATAAAATTAAAAATTAAGTCAAAAAATTTGGCCAAACACTCCATTGCGTACGAATAGTAATTTACCCTTCATTTTGAAAAATGGTTAAAGCTCAATTTTTTGTTTTTTAATTTAAAATTTAAAAATTTAAAAAAAAAAATTTAAAATTTAAAATTTTTTAACCTTTTATTTTTTTATATAAAATAATTTTATATAATTTTTAAAAATATCATAGATTTTTATTATGTACATCAAGTTTTTATAAAAAATATATTTTTATAATACACTCGTCCAAATTTATCAATGAAATTCAATATTGAATATAAAATTATATAAAAATAAATTTTTAAAAAACTATAACAATTTTTTGTGATTTAAAGATCTTTTAACAAAAAATTATAATTTTTTTTTCTGATTTAAAGATATTTTATCTTAAAGCCAGTTTAAGTTAAATTTTTTGATTTATTACCTTTTAATTTAAAGTAACTTATTGAAAATGTAATTGGCATGTTTTTCGGTTCTTGACAAAATCTCCAAGTGTCTGTATTTTGGTTTGGGTTAGGACGCTTTTGTTTTCATTATATTGTTGCATGCCCCTCTTTTTTATGCATTTTCTTCCCATTCTTCCCAGCGCTCGCTAGACGCTTGAGCGCTGGTATAGCGCTTGCTAGGCGCCTGTTGGGCCGCTCGAGCGCTGGCCTGATTCTTATAATTCCAGTGGGCTCCGCTCGCTAGGCGCTCGAGCGCTTGGATAGCGCTCGCTAGGCGCTCGA
>JAULJZ010108914.1:0-11604 GCA_032270985.1 Heliamphora pulchella
AAGAAACTCGAACAAGTTTCTTGAAGGTATATTTAATAATAATATATCAGTTAAATGTTATCATTTTTCATGAAAAATGCACGTGCCGTTTTTTACGGTCACGGTGCCGGTTCTTTTTTTTCTTCCGCGTTCCAACAAAACCTTTTTGGCTCCTGTTGTTGTGTCAACTGTATGCTATGTGATTGCATATCCTGCTTTACAGCTTTATATCTGTTTCTATTGGGTTTCGGCTCACGGTATGGGATTTTGTTGTAAAACCTATTTCAGGTGAACGTGGTCCTGTAGGTTAACCTTGGGGTACCCGGAGGTGGTTGATGACAAGAATTCTGTTTTTGTCTCGATAGGTTATTTATACCTTTCTGTATATCTTTCATGTTTGATATAACATGTTGTAATGCATATATAATACTTATGGATGTATGCATGTTTTAATGCTCTCGAGAGAACCATGGGTTGATTGTTATTTTTCGTAGTTTCTTTCTACATTTGTCATTAATGGGTTCAATGGTTTACAAATAGAGTTTTCAAATGGTTTATGCTTCATTCAAATTTTTGTGCTTCGAGGGGAATTTTGAAACGACCTAAGCTTCTTTTAAAAAGGAAAAGATTTTCTTAACTAAAAACTTGTATTTTGTTTTTAAAGGCTTGACTTGTGGGACCGTAATTGTAGTCTTTTGGGCTACTCTTTTAAATCAACTAAACCATTGATAGTACATTTTTATAACAGTTTTAGTCTTATTTGGGTTTCATTGTTTTCATCCGTTGTCTTTGCTGTTGGGTGGTTATTTATAGGCTTTCGCGTGACCCGAAGTTTGGGACGTGACAACTTGGTATCAGAACTCTAGGTTCGAATACCTATGAGCTGTGGGGAGTGGGTGTGTTACCTTGTGAGGATGTGTGTGTGCTTGGTTGCCTGTGTTTGGAGCATGAGCATGTTAATTGTTGAGCATGTTGATGCCGTGTATATGTGAGAATGGAGGTTGGACTTTAGGATTGATTAGTCTTGCCTTCGGGCATTTGGATTTACAAAGTTGGGAGCCAAGGTAGAAACGTGTTTCGTTGACATGATTTCTAACAAGGAATCTAAGTAGGTTATCTAAAGTGACTAGTCATGCTTGTCAGTTCTCCTTGGTATCGATGTTGTGTTTGCATAATGGTTGTGACTATGTGTTAGCATGATTATGTGGTATGTGTTAGAAATAATATGATAGATCGAACTTAGGTTTTCGTGTTTCATGTTTTCTTTATATATATCTTGTACACCATTCGAGACGACGAGACCATGGTTTAGTTCTTGGATGTGCGACTCAGTTGCTATCAGTTATAGAGGTAAGGTTATGGGTTGAGCATCGATTGCCTGCTATGTTGTGGAACTCGTCAGTGAGTTGGGTTCAGCTGAGTGAGGTTGGCCTCGATTGGCAAACTGTTGAGTGTTTGTATGAGTAGAGTTTTGTTCAGGTGTGGTCGAAGCATAGTAGATGGCTTTAGCTTGGATAGCTGACTCCTCTTGAGAGTATACTATTAGAGGTTATAGTTGTGTTAAGTATAGCCTTGTGAGTAAGGGCGATAGGGTGTTGGAGACCCTGGAAATCAGTTGTTATAACTAGATTAGTGGATAGATCTGTGGATAGTGATAATCCCTTTTAGGGTTTTGATGTGTGGGTTTGACTGTGTGATGGATTAGGTACGTCTTGAGCCATGCTATGTCATGAGTGGTGTACTCAAGATGGGGTATAAATGGGAACATAGTGGATGGGAGCGTGATAATCTTTGGTCAGGCGTATGTTGAGAAAGCAGAACATGAGTGGTTCTTGGAATATTTCTTGTTAGCAGGATGTGGAGGATATGTTGGTGATATGTTAATGGTATGTTGTTGGTAATTTGACAAGTTCTGATGATCTTGGATGTTGAATACTTTCTTGAGGTTTGAGTTGTAAGTGAGTGAGCTCAAAGAATATGGGGATGAGTATGAGTTGCAGATATGCTGGGAAGAGCATGGGTCGCGACTATGTTAGAATGTGTAAAGGTTCAGGTTATGATTCTAACATACGATGAGTAACAGTTCTGTGGGAGTCCTATGAGAATGCAGGTGTGTGATCTGGTTGTTAACCTAGTGATCAGGAGTTTGTGTTTGGGAACTGTGCTGGGTGCATGAGGTTCGAAAGGATCGTCGGCGAGTCTGAGAGTGTGGTTGGTTAGTGCTGAGACGATGTATCCTAGTGTGATATGTCTGGAGGTTGTTTGTGTTCCACCTTAGGTTTAGAGATGGATATGTTATTCGCCCATTGGAACGAAGTGTGGAGTAATAAGGCTGAGGAATGTGCCATGTGATTTGGCTAGCCTGGGGCGATAGGTGAGAAATCATGATTTTTTTTGGGTAATTAGAAATCGTGGGTTACGATGCCTGTAATCGATGTGCACTTTGAGAGCAGAAGTGTAGAAGGTGTTTGCTTAGTTAAGAGAGTTCTTGATAACTCTGGATGAAGAATTTTAGGATTGGGTTTCCTTTGTATGGTGCCATACGCTATGTGAGTTGCGTGGGCAGTAGGCTAAAGGCTATTACGTGGTTGTGATTTGCCTAGCAGGAGTTAGGTGAGTAAGCAGGACCTGGTGGAGTGAGGTTTTGGTATGATGGAATGTTAACGTGTGTCTCCATGTATGACTGGTGACGAGCTTGTAATCCTATGGGATGGGAGGTGTTGTGCAAGGTATGCAGCTTATTGGTTTTCGTATGTGTGCGAATGACGCCGAAGGGTTGAGAGCTTGGTGTAGCGGATGGTCTGAGTACCGTGATCGTGGTTGACAGTAGCTTTTTGACAGTGGTTAATGTGGCTTCAAGGTAAGGTTTATAGGGTTCTTTGAGGACCAAGTGTTAATGAGTTTAGGGAGTGCGCCGGGTATTGGGAGTACACTGAGGTTGGGTCATGGTTTCTTGTTGACCCTTTTCTTTTCTTAGTATGGAGAGAGAGTTTCTTTGTAAACGGTTGTCTGGTGCGAGATGTTTCATCTCGATTTGAGGGAGATGCTAGGTTCTTGATCGATTCGAATTTTGGCTGTGTACTGAGATTGCAAATCTCTGTGGATTTGGTATCCGTGTTATGATCCTTCGAGTTATGCCTTGGAAGTTTGTATCGCTGTGATTGAGTGAATGTGGGCTTGATTCATCGTGATTTCGATGCATGGTGCATGGATATGTGCCTTCGTGCATGTTAAGCATCTGTATGTGTGTGACCTGGGATCCAACTGCTCCCGCGGTTGGGAACTATAAAGAATTGCGTGATGGGGTTAGTATTATTCCATGGTGGAAGACTGTAAAAGAGTATGTATGAGTTGGTAAGCATAGTAGGCCGTGGAAACCTAGTTAGAGTATGACTTATGATTCATGATGAGTGAATCATTTGGGCTATGTTCACTGTGAGGTCGAGTTGGTAGGCCAAGAATGCTTGTACTTGTTCTTGTTGACAAGAGAATTAGTGTTGAGATGTAGTGTCCTTTTGTAGTGATCAGTAGAGACTCCTTAACTGCTGTGTGCGGCTTGTTCTGGGTTGTGCGTGTATGGTTGTCCTTCTATCTCATGGTAGAGCGGGAATTTTGTCCGAACAGTGCAACGGTGATATGGTGAGTTTCTAATAGACTTGAGAGTTTGGGCTTGTTTTGTTTGAGGATTTGGAACTGATTAGAGTTCTTAGTGTCGAGCAGTGATTATTGACTGTGGTAAGTGTTGTGTTTGGACATAAGCGTTGTTTGGATGATGATCCCAAGAAGGTGCTCAAGTATGAGTGAGGAAGGATTCGATGTTGAGAAGTCTTGGTAAGTGTGGCCTGTTTAAACTGACGTGATTGATTATTTGGTGGAGAATGGAAAGGCTGTGATAGGTTCTCTGTATGAGGAAATTGCAAGTGTAAGAGATAAGTCTGGAGTTCGAATATTCTACTACTGTGGACTCAGGGACTGATCTATGTGTTATGTGTTATGAGTGTGTGATTGATGTCAGATGACAGCCATTTGTTTGCCTTGTCGAATGACGACGATCATGCTTGGTTTGAGGTTAGTCTGTAGCCTTGGTTTGTGTAGTGATGTGTGGTTGCATGAGAGACCTGATTCGGTTTATATAGGCTGTTGGATGCCTATGAGATGTTCTGTTTGCAGAACGTGTTTGGTCGAGCAACTTGTTGAGATCAGGTGATTTTGTGGCTGTGATGCCGAAGTAGTTTCTCAATTGTGTGGGACCTTGTTTGGGACAATGATGTATTACCTAGTGTTTCTCTCACTCTAGAGAATTGTGATTCACGATAGAAGATCGAATAAAAGATGAAGGTTTGGATGTGATGCATTCTTTGGTGTTCTAGGCAAGTAAGTGAGCTTCACTCTGGAGTCTGGTGTTTGTGTTGTGGCTCGTGGATGGGCGTTGTGTCAGCTTCGTGGTGGCATTGTTAACATCAATATGGTGATGATGTGGTATCAAAGTTGGTGGTCCTTTGGTGTAAAGTTTGTGCGCGGAGTGTGTGACTTCATGTGATCGATGTCAGGGTTCGACATCTTGTATTTGGACTCGTGGAGATAGTCCTTGGTGTGCATTGTGAGGTGTGATTGAGCCAATTGGTGGCAGTAAGAATCACGACAAGAAAAAGCACTTTTTGCGTCAAAACTTTTTGTGTCGGCAGCCATTGTGTCTCAAATAGTATCTTTTGCGACGAGTATAATTTATCGTCTCAACAAAGGGGTCTTTCATGACGATTTTTTTCCGTCATAAAACCTGGTCGCAAAAAATGACCTTTTGAGACAGTTTTGTTACCGTCGCGAAGAAATTGGTCGCAATTAATGGTTATTTGAGACGGTCAGTTCCCGTCGCAACCAGGTGGTGGCAAAAAATTGATCTTTTGCGACGGTGTAGCTGCTGACGCAAAAATTGGACGCAAATATTAGGTCTTTTAAGACGACTTTTTCAACCCTTATAATTTACCGTCTCAAAAAATAGGTCATTCGCGACGGTTTTTTGCCGTCTTAAAAAGTGGTCACAAAATATACCATTTGAGTCAGTGTTATTACCGTCGCAACGAATTTAGTTGCCAATAATGGTTTATTTGAGACGGTTGTTTCCCGTCGTAACAAGGTGATAGCAAAAATAAATCATTTGCGACGGTTTTCTTCCTGATGCAAAAATTTGATGCAAAAAGTTGAATATTTTGAGATGACTTTTATCGTCGTCAAAAGTTGGACACAAAAAAAAAATCATTTGAGATGATATTTTACCGTCGTAAGTAAATATATGCTAAAAAATAGTTATTTGAGACTATTTTTTTTCTGATTGATTTATTTTATATTATTTATTTATTTTATGTATTTTATTTTATTAATTAAAATCTTATCTTTTTAATTTTTCTTATTAAAGAAAAATTAATAAAATTAAAAAAATCAATAGAAAGATTAAAAAAATTAAAAATTACATAAAATAATCTTATAAACTAAATTTATTTTTCTTTATTTTGTATTTAGTATGTTTTTAATCTTTTGATAAAAAGTTATTTTTAAATTTATTTCATGAAAGGAATCCAAAATAAATATATAAAAATAAATATTATAAATTTTAAATTTTCATATCGAGGAAAATTTTTAAAAACTAGAAAAATTTTATAAAAAGATAAGAAAATGAAAAAATTTAAATTTACCTAAAATAAATTTGTAAACTAAATTTATGTGTTTGTATTTCATATTTAGTAGCTTTGTTTATTTTTTCATAAGTTTTTTAAAAATTTATTTCATCTAACAAATTCAATAAAAAAATAATTAAAAAATAAAATCACTATTTTTATTTTAATTGAGGCTTAAAATTAATTAGTCTTCTAAAATAAATAAATTAAATTAAAATAGATTTTAACATTAATTAACATTAATTTGTCTTGCCCCTTTCAATTCACGCTTCAAATTCTCACAAAACACAACTTTTCCAACTTTTCCTCTTCAACGCCGCACAGTGAACAAAACAAAACTTTTCCTCTTCAGCGCCGCATAGTGTATTCTCTGTAGCGTCTTCCGCCGCCGTGTCTTCTTCCACCGTTGTCTCTCTCCCATAGCTCCCTCTCTCTTTGTGCCACCACTGAGCCACCACTGCACCACCACCGCTTCTTGCAACCGCCGTTGCTCGCAACCGTCGATCACCATCGTCGCGACTGCTGCGCCACCACTAAGTCTAGTCGCCATCGTCGCAACAGCCGCTGCTTGCGCCACCTCCACCGCTGGTATGTTCATCTCCCTCGCCGATTTGTTGTGTTCATTGTTCAACCTTTAACTTGCCACATTCAATTGCATCTATCCCATTGAAAGCCCGAATGTCACTTTAGTATATATGGGTATAATGGTGAAATAAGCATAGGAGATTCTGAGCTTCTGTTGGGGATTTTTTTTTAATGTTATCCATATTCTAATGTATGTGCTTCTTCTGTTGGGGATTTGTTATATTCATTGTTGGCCTAACATTATGCATATATAGTCAAATTACGAAACAATCCATAGATTATATAAGCATCCTTCATAATAAAAGGAATTTGGTTCAAGAAATTAATACTGAATAATTCAATACTGACTTCGGAAGTAGGGACTGGATGTTTGGTGTAGTTTGTGGATAGAGAAAGCTTTGTAAGTAAAAATTTAGAGAAAGCTTTGAACAATTGAAAACCATTTTTGTACAATTTTATAGGTAAACAGTTGGAGAAAGTTTTGAACAATGCTAAAAAAATAGACTACTCGTGAATCAACTAATAGCAATAAAAGAAAAATTCTACCCAAATGTTCTCAACAAAAACCACCATTTCCAAACAAAATTTTTTTAAAACTCTATTTGGGTTTTAGATTTGAACTCTGTTTGGCTTATGGATCTGAGGAGGAGAAAATATAGAGAAATTTTTTTTTGATTGTGTTCAAATATCTTTCCCTATTTTTTTTTTTTTTGTACAATTCACTATCTTGACCAACTAAGCTCAACTCACTTAAAATATGCATGTTGAAATAAGATTTGCATAATATTGAATTTCAATTTATGAATCTAAGTTTGAAAAAGAAAAAATGAAAGATAATATATCGAACTAACCAAAGTATAAAGTGGTGGCACATCCATATTAAAACTGTCACTTTTTCTAATGAGAAATATTTGACAGTATGTCCATGTTCACATTTATGGCGATCAAACCAACTAACGGTGATGGACAATATATCAAACATCTATATAAACTAATTCATAAGATGAAATTAACATAATTGAATAATTAGCATTAAATTTGATGAAATTGGTTTTGTGACTCTTAGGGTTCCTTCTCTCTTTAGTTTTAACTTGGAATACCAACCAAAGTTCTATGACCAGAACTGAAGCAAATGAAACTAAAGCAAATTAATGAATGAATGAAATAAAATATGAAGAAAACTAATGAATGAATAAGGCATTCCAAGAAAAATCAAAAACAAAAAAAAAAAGAGAGATCCCCAAAGACCCGCAGAGATAGAGAGAAGGGTTTGAGAAATATGAGAACTCACGATATAATGCCACACATACTTTTGCTTCACATGATTTATTTATCAATGCATTTCACTATTAAATTATCTTATGCTTGGCCACAGTGATATTATCTTTGTAGATAAGAGAACTATATATTTAATAAGTTCCTTTATCAAGAACTATGTCCCCTCTATTAACTTGTACTCTTTTATTTAGATACGGTTAAATTAATCACGGTTATAATAATTAATTTAGATTAACTTAATTAGGTTCCCATAGCCTTAGTTTATTTAGTTTAGCGGTTCACATAAGGTTTTCTACCCATGGATAGCTTCCACAATGCATACATATTTATTAATAGTTTGAGGTTGTAATGACGACTAAATAATTAATGTATATGCCTATTATAGAACCAGTTAAGCAAATTGAGAAGATGGACAAGAGTTGGATTGATTACCAACTAGGATGCCACGGGAATACTTGAATAGAATTGGCGAGTTCCTCAAGTTCGCATACAACAATAGGCCTAAAGATTCATTCATTAGTTGTCCGTGTAGGAAATGCGAGAATCGCTACAATTTTTCTCAAGAGGTTGTGCAAGATCATCTTTATCATAGTAGTTTCTTCAAAAAGTACAAAAATTGGACAAATCATGGGGAATCATACTCTAGTTTGCATGGTAACCAAAACAATGGAACTATCAGAGATTTAGACATTGCGGACGATATGATTGGAATGATTAACGAGGCTATAAGAAATTCACCTTTATATATAAGTGTTGAGAAAAATGATCAAATTCCAAATTTTCAAGAGAGTGGGCCAAATGAGAAAACAATGAAGTATTTGAAACTTTTAGAGGATGCACAAAGTGAATTGTATCCAGGATGTCAAAAATTTACATCGTTGTCATTCATTGTTTGGTTTTTGCATATGAACTGTCACGACCCAAACCCGGGTTCGTGAGCTAAACCCAAAAGATACCATACTTAGCTCAGTCCACAGGTAAGACCTCAAGACATAATAAAGTGTTATATACATACCATTCAAAGGATTTAACAAAAGATCAAAGTTCCAAAATTGCATTCCCAAGTTTACTACAACTGTTCGGAGAAACATACATTCAGTATTAATCATCGTTTTCACAACATCACTTTCATTTCTATATATAACAACAAAAGAAATCATAACTTCTAGTCTTTGGTTTTTACCAAGGCATCCATAGTTTTGTTATCACCCCGCTCGTCGGAACCTAAAATGTATTTGACATATATACATGAGCCGAAACTCGTAGGGTAAAGATTAACTCATATCTAATGCATGATTTGTGAGGTGTGATGGGTGTAACCAAAGAAAATGCACATCCTCACGCACACCCAGACTTATCTCTATTTTTCATTCTCGATTTTCACAAAATGGTATCACTTTTAATGAATCGTTGTCGGGTGCAACTTATAGAAACCTCTCCCTATTAATCTTAATAGGCTACGCGAATATATTGGGTAATAGATAGCTCTATAACTCACCACGACATAATACCACATTTCGGGGACTAACCCGTGGGCATGTGGTCCCCATCTTGCGCAAGTTTTCGGTCTTTCACTACTGAGCAGCTAGCCCAACTTATTCTACATAAATCTGTATGGTTCATTTTAGGTTAATTAGATTCATTTTCACAACCTGGGAGTCCAACCCACAAATGGTTCCTCTCCCACTCATTACCATAGGGCATCATTATAATTCCACACACGAATTACTATCACGACTTTCAATACACAATTCCTCATTTCCCAACTTTCGTTATGCAATGTCTCATTTTGCCACTTTCATTACATAGTTTCTCATAAATCACAGTGTTACCAATTTCTCATAGATCACAATGTTATCACATACCCATAACACAAAATTGATATCAAGAGGATCACCTCAATTTAAAAGGAATACACCTATCATGTAGACATATACATATATCAATTTGAAACTCACGTTTAGTGTAAAGAAGACTCAATCAACATGTCCAATGCATGCATCCCAACCCAATTTAGATATATTTATAAATGTACCACAAGCTCAAGGGACTAGGAATTTAGTAAAAATGGCCAATATGAATGAAAATATGTTTTTCCAGAACATTCGGCTAAAACGATTGAAAAATGGTTTTAAAATTTTGATATGCCCTCACTATTTTGATCATAACTTTTTCTACAAAATGAATTTTTTTGTGAAAGTAGTCCTATTGGAAAGAGGATTTTCGGGGTTTCGATTTGAGTCCAAGAACGACCCAATTTGGAGTCCGGATGAGGGAGATATAAGTGAACAAAGTTGGCCATGTGTAGTTAGTCTGCTTGAGCGGACGTCGGGTGCTCGAGCGCTCAATCTTCTACCATGTGAGCGCTCGAGCAGATAGGGCTTCGGTCGAGCGCGCTGGCACCCGTGAGAAACCCAGATTCATCCCTATTTTGAGCTTCAAACCTCCAAGCACATTACTCTTATCAAAGATGCTTCAAATCTTTAATTTTAAACCAATTACACTAGATTCCAAGTCTCAAAACCCTTTTTGATATCTCAAATCATCAATTTCATGGATAATCACTTCCCCAAAACGTCCATTCTTGTGAAAACCAACCCAACCCACACATAAACTTACCAATATGATAATTAAGCATGCAATTGACCTAATTATTACTCATATTTATGAAATATTAACTCAAATCTATGCAAGACATGTGAGATAATCTAAATCTTACCTTGGATTTGCTCCAAAGCTTGTGATTTCTTCAAACCTCTCTCCTAGGGTTTGGAAGTTGGGTTTCCTTGCTCTCCTAAGACTTTATCTTCAATCTCCTTGTTCCCAAGCTAAATCTTCACCTTAGATCTCTCCTCATCTTGTATCCATCTTCAATTTGGGTGATAGAAAACTAGGGTTTTGAGGATTGGATAGGTTTCTCTCAAGAAGAGAGAGAGAAGAAGGAGAAGAGAAAGAAGAGAAGGGGCTCACGTGTGAATAAGGAGGGTCATATTATATATGTATATATATATATATATAAAATATATTCTCTAGATTTCTCTCCAAAACTCGAGAAGTTTCTAAATTCGTCTCGATAGCTCGCTCAAGCGGGCCTTCACTGCTCGAGCGGCGATCCCTGAACCAGAAATTTAACAAACTCCTTTAAATTAAAACCCAATCTCCAACCTCATTCTCATGACGTCATTTCAACTTTTTCCATTGGCATGTTATCCAAATTTATCATTGTTTTAGATTTTTAAAAAAAATTATTCCAAAACCCATTAATTCGTTCACGAACCTTTGTATCATTAAAAGTCATACTCTAATTTTTGTCACACCATAATATTTAACCGAAAGAAAAGATCAACAAATCAAAATAAATACGTACCGGATTGTCACAACCTTCCCCCCTTAGGAATTTCGTCCCCAAAATTCGATCATTCTTATGACTCAAACAGCTCGAGATATTTGGACCGGATATCTGACTCTCTTTCCCAAGTTGCTTCATCTATACCGTGATGTCGCCATAACACCTTTACATAGGATAAATTCTTGCCTCGTAAAACTTGTTGTCGGGTATTCAGAATCTTCACTGGTAGCTCTTTCTAAGACCAACTTCTCGTAGTTTCAACTCTGAGTAATCTATCACGTGCGAAGGATCGGGCTCATACTTTCGCAACATTGACACATGAAAAACATCGTGTACAGATGAAAGCTGCGGCGGCAAAGCCAGTCGATACGCTACTTCCCCAATCCGTTCAAGTATTTCGAAAGGTCCCATGAATCATGGTGACAACTTTCCGCCTTTACCAAACCTTACCAAACCTTTCTTCGATGACACCTTTAGAAATATAAAATCTCCTATTTCAAATGATAGTGGTCGTCTCCGTCTATCGGTATAACTTTTTTGGCAACTTTGAGCCGTGATCAAATGCCTTCGAAATTGTGGCAATCTTCTCGGTTGTTTCCCTCTCCAATTCGGGGCCTAATAGTGAGCCTTCTCCAACTTCAGTCCAACACAAAGGAGATCTGCATGGTCTTCCATACAAGGCTTCGTACGGGGCCATCTCGATACTTGCTTGGTAACTATTGTTGTATGTGAACTCAACTA
>JAULJZ010108935.1:0-11602 GCA_032270985.1 Heliamphora pulchella
CATTCATCTGCATCACGCACTCGCACAATTGTTCTTATATGTGCTTGTCCTATTGAAAATGATAAATTATCTATCTCCTTGTCCTTAAATTTTTTATTGGGTATTATACGATATATATTGTAGGATATTTTATTGTGAGTTTGTTAGACGGTTTAGGGAATTGGCTTCTGGGCTCCGGCTCATGGCATTCATGCTACAAGTGAAGAAGAAGGACCATTTGAGGTAGGTGTGTTCGTTGAGGAAGAAGACTACGAAGAAGGGGGAGAGTGGCAGGAGCCGATTAACCCCAATAATGCAGCTTGAAGATGTAGAATCTTCTCTTTTTGATCTTTTGTTCTGTTTTTCCACGGACATATCGTAATTTTTGTTAAATTTTCTGGATGACTGTAATCATTATATGTTTTGAATAAATTCTGAACTATTAATGATGTAGTAATTATCGTATGTAATTATGAATACTCGGCTAGAATATGTCCCTTATTTATAGTTACGTATGTTCTGACGTGCCCGGAGGACAGGGCGTCACAACCGAAAACTCGCACATTACCACATTCAAACGTACATTGAAGACTACTTTTCGATTGACTAATGACTACGAACTCGAAATCACATCACTACTTTATGTTGTACCACTTTAGCCTTACAACCATCAAGACTAATACCGCCACTTGAACTTAATGAGTTACCAGGGCTCAATATACCACATAGACTAAATGCTCTACAAGTATATATGCTCTGAACCCAATCACAACCCTCGTCAAAACACAATATACATTCGTATCTTTTCTTCACATACGTACCACTCACCCAACAATCCCTTAACCGAATAGTACTAACTCTTAATTCTAAAATCTCTTGCCATCATTACTCGATCCCTTTATACATTCTCTGCCACACAACCGAACCAAGAACCACTTTTGCACTTTAACTATTTCATCTTACCCGTATTTTACCAAGACACTTGACTCACTCAAGGCCAATTACCAAAATCAAACCCATTAATTCGTATAGTATCACTTATGCTTCCACTATTCTCATCTAAACACTTATTCCTCCCATGTACTCACACTAAGTTGCTATGTAACTCCACTGGAAACAACATAATTATATCACCCCTCATCTTCTCATATATAGAATCCATACATTCCTATGAGAAAATTCCTTCTCTATACAAGCAACATTTACGCACCAATCTAAACAAACTTTCCCTAACGAGTCACATCACAAAAGATTTTCGGAAGTAACTTCCTAGCGACTCACACCGATACCACAACAGAAATCGAATACCAACTCCATAAGAGTTACACAGTCTAGACATCCAACAAATATAAATCGATACTTAAGAACCTACCAAATGAACAACTCAGTTTATCTAAAATTTGCACTTCACCCTTTAACTAATTTTCAACGTCAGCGGGACTAACTGTTTTCACAAACTCCTTAGTACCCAAATCCTTAAATTGTTTAACTAAAGGGTTACCGGCCCTTCTGGACCGCATTGCAATTCCTCTTGTGCTATGTTCACCCGTCTTGCATAGTTGTTCATCTCGAGAATCGTCATCCTTGTTTTAATCAGAAAACTTAGTCCCTTCTTAAACTTTCTACACCTTGTCTTCTTAAACTTTCTACAACTTTGTAAACTTCATCTCGTATTTTTCCACAGTCATCCTTCCTTGTTCCAAGTTGATGGATTCTTGCTCCTTCTCATGCATATAATTTATGGACTTGTACTGCTCATTGAATGCTTTCCCAAAACAATCTCAGGTGATTCACTAGGGTAGAGAGGTCCAACTCATGGCACCAACATCTTTAGAAACCGCTCTGTGGCTTCCCACCAGTGGCACGCTTCTCCCCTAAATATAAAAGCTATGAGGTCAATCCTATCATCCACCTCTACCCCTAACCTATCCAAAATACGTATAGCATCTTTCAACCAATTTTCTACTTTTGAGGGGATAGCGGTTCCTGTGAACTCCTTTGCACCCAGATCCTTAAATTATTTGAGTAAGGAGTTACTGTTCCTCTTAGCATACATTATGATCTAACTCGCATTCTGTCTGGTCAGTCCTATGATTGCCTTCAACATCCTAGCGGCTGGGTCAGGTTCTACCGGTCCCACTTATAGAGATTCTTCTTATCATGCCTCATTAAACTGGTTCAGGTTAAATGACGCTTCGTTCGAGTTTCTCCATACTCCTTCCTATTGTTAGAAAGCTATGAATTAGGGGTCGACACAGGAGTCTAACTTATAGACATAAGAATAAGAACAAACTGTCTACGAAAGGTTTTAATGACAAAAGGGTCGTCTTCCTTAATCTGAAGACTTACTTAGACTTTGCAAACCAATAGCAACACAAAACCCCTCACAGGTTATCTCCCCAATCTAATAACTTGCTTAGACTTCCAATTAGGATTCTGCGCCTGCAGAACGAATTTCCCAAATAGACCTCAATGCTAGTCAGTCAGATGCCGAAAGGTAAAGGTATGACAACCCTAGGCTTAAACCACTCTTTTCAACAAATCGCGAGATGATGCACTAAACCTATGGTCTACCACAGACCACACTCTGAAAAGTCTATAGAACCTATAACCTAGGGCTTTCATACCAAATGTAACACCCCACTCCCACAAGGCACCAAACCTGCACAGAGGAATGTGATCCCACTGCAAACTAGCGGCTAAAGAGAAAGACAAGAGATAATGATATTAAGTGACTAAACAAGAACTTCTAGGCAACCACAACATCTTAATGTCAAAAGGGGTATACATGAGTCACTAGGGATTCGCCATCCTAAGAGTATACATTACTTCTAAAACATTAAAAACCTTCAGGTCTAATACATGAAACTCTGCCAAAACTAAGAACTAAATAAAAAAAAATTGGACTAAAATAATTCCCAACACTAGATCCAAAAGTACTCAACAACGCTTGTGATGGACTAACTCCTAGCCATTCCTAGTATCTGCAACCACAAAGGCTATAGGAGAGTGCACTTAGCATTATCATTATCAAAAAAGACAATTACTTAGTTAAGGATAACTAAAAACTCTTTTTAAAAATAGTTCATCACATTTTTCACAAAAAAATAAAAACTGATGCATTTTCTTGAACATGAAAACATCACAGATTATATAGAACCTTCTCAGTACTGCAAACAAATATATGTTCCTAGCTCAACCGCTACAATTTAAAATGAATAACCACTTTCTCAAAACTAGACTCAAACCCCAACAATGTCCAAATAGTCATCAACCTCATGACTGGGAGTTTTGACAGTACCGTAATCTCAATTTGCAATGCATGGATAGCAACGTGATGAAATGAGGGCCACTCTCTACCAAGCATGAGTAGTGTGTTCTAAAACCTGGGACTCAGCTCAAAAGCCTTAAAGGCAAAAACCCATGCTTAATGAGAAGCCTCCCTTATAGGGACAAATAAAAAACCTATAGTTGGGTAACCTCCCTCATAACGGAATATAAAGGGCCGAAAATTCTTGTAACTTAGCACTTTGAAAACAACAACACAACATTGACAATTTCTTTTATAATATCATCATGCTTGCTCAGAATCTCATAGATAGCACACTTGAATTAAAACATCATAGCTTTTGAAATCAATAGGTTCATGCAATCATCAAACTGGTCATAGTTCAAAACATGAACTTCAAAACATTTTCATGCATTATTTTCATAAACTCAAGTTCAAGATAATGGCTAAGCACTCTCACCTTATCTTACATGCAAACGAATCGAGCCTTAGTCAATGAGTTAAGTTTGCTCCTCGGGTAACAAAACTTCTGCGCCTAACAAGCAAACATGATTTAACTGTCAACACGGTGCTCTACCCCTCTTAGAACGTGAAGTACTAAAATGATTCGGACCGTTGAATATTTTTTTGATTTTTGGGACCATGGTTACTTTCTTTTTAGATTTAAGGGGTACTACGCACTTGCCCCATCCTTCACTTGTTTAAGGATTTAACTTAACCATTTATTACTCTCTTCTAATTATTAAATTTTAAAGTACCGCAGCATTTTGATGTACTTAGACTTGGAGTTGCATTCTGATTTTTTGTGATGATTTAGGTTGAAATATTCTCTACAACCTTTATGTTTATCACCAAGGCCAAAACCTAAGGCAACTAGGTGAAGAACTTGACGCAAACAAAAATGATTCAGCACTTGCATAGAAAATTGGCCAGAAAAGTCTCTATTGGTCTCGATTTTGGGGGATCAAATCAAGTCAAAACGAGCCCATTTTTGGATATATTCTAGTTTAACATGTCCCCTACAGATCTTACGAAAAGTTAGGGGTGGTTGTTTGAAACAAGTTAGAGATATAGGCCATTTTTTAAAATAGGCTCTTTTAGCCACCAAACCCTCAGCAGAACCGATTTTGGACAGAGAGTTTGAAATGGGTTTGAGGGACTTTCTCGATGTATCAAGGTCTACTTTTTGGACAAAAAGTAGTTCAATATGTTACCTACAATATTCATATAGACCACGTTTAGAGTAGGTCACTAAATATAGAGGTTTTTGATCATACAAAAATATATGACAGAAGCATCTTTTACTGGCTGAACCATAACAGATATTTTCAAAGTGCTTTTTACCTATCAACCCTCAATAATTTGGGCTTCATTTTGGTGGGTAGTTAGATATACATGTTATCTATAACGGTTATGTTTTGACCAAAGCTTAGATCTCATTTTAAACTTGGGTTGTCAACCCTGCAATGTTGACTGGTCTTAAAACGACACATTTTGGTAGAATTATAATATCTCGAGTTCTACTCACTCAAATGATTTCTAACCAATTCTAGATGAAAGCTAACACAAAAACCTAGGTCTGGACATAAAAAACACGCTAAGATCATTTTTCTACATTTAGTTGTGGTGTTTCAAAAATTAGGGCAAAAAGCTCAAATTGCTCAAAACTCAGGCCTATCTTGGTTCTAGCCTCTTAGTGTCATGTGTGTAAGTTCTTGACCTATCGTCATTGTATACATGTGTTGAACTTTAATATACCAATGTCCTAGAGCTTACAGAAGTCATGGAACTCATGCTAAAACTCATACCAACTCACAAACACAACATTCATACCCAATAGTCCCAAAAAAATCCAATCATGACGCCTTTATTTTTGAGTTTTGATTCTTGATCTTATATTTGTGTTTGAGAAAGGTGAGAGAGATGTTTGAGAGTCATAAAATCTGAGGTATTAGAGTCTCTCTTACCTTGTTGAGGATTACTTCTTGATGATGAAAACCATGGACTTAGTTTTTAAGCTCTCAACTCCAAGCTCCTTCTTCCTTTCTTTCTTCTTCTTTTCTTTCTTTTCTCTTTCTCTCTATCTCTCTCTCTCTTCTCCTCACTATGCCAAAATCAAGAGGAAGAGTGGGAGGTCTAGGTTCCTTTTTATAAGCAAAAAGAGTGAAGGAATCTTCATTGAGAAGCTCGGTTAACCCTAGTTAGGTTTAGTTAACTTTGGTTGCTTTCACTAACCTTGGTTTAGGAAACTTGGCAAACAAGTTTGGCACATTTTCCTAGGTGGCTAGCCACTTGAGTATATATATATATCAAAATAATTTTTTTTATTTAACTATGGGAAAAAATTCGAGTATTTTCACATAGGTTCGTTTCTTGGCCTTTCAAGCTTTACTCTTGTCTTAAATAACTTGAACTTATAACTTTGAATTCTTATTCACAATATTAGGGTTTTAATATATGCTGGTGTGGTTTCCCTCTCTATCTCGGGTCCCAGGCTCAAAAACGTTATACGGCTGGGCCGATGCTTCTTACCGAACTTAGGTTCGAGACTTCATTTCTTTTGAGATGTTCTTTCTTTTCTATTCATATCTTTGAGTTTGGATTATTGCACCAAGATTCAACAACATAACCAAAAAAATCCATTTTTCTATTATTAAGCTACAGAATTGCCTACAAGACCTGAAAAGATTGATTTTCAACAACATGAGTCGAAACCTAATAGGAATCTAAAATCAAAGATAGATAGATGCACGACATGCAATAAGAAATTATATGAGAACGTCAACATAAACCATTTTACCAAAATAGTTTTTGATGACTTTTCAATCACCAACCCACCTCATCAAAAATCTTCACAAGTTTAAAATCATTCAAGTTGAATTACATGCAACACCAACCTTTAAAATCTTAACCATGGGTTTAGTTAGATACTAACTTGCCACCCGAGGTAGCAATTTACAATTATAAACTCCTATATGTTGCCCTCACTATCGGGCCACCTTAAGGCACCGATAAACAACCTATTATATAGGTTTTATAATTTGTCACACAATTGCACGCTTTTATGGATCAACTAAAGGGTAGGGCACCACTGCACTCTTTTTCGATCACACCAAAAAGCAGGGCACTCCTATACTCTTTTATGGGAATAACAGAAGGGTAGGGCACCTAATCTTGGGCAAGTGTGTGGTCTTTCACCGAGGAGTTAGTCAAACCCACATTATCCACATCACATTATTTCGGTACATTAACTAAACCATTTAACTTATCAAAAAAGCCCAATCATTTGTGTATAACCTCTATCTCAAGGTTCTATATACACCACATCTCAACAATTCAATCCAAATCTAAAACTCTTTTTGAACTTAACATGCATAACCATACAACCAATCTTAATCTTTCATTCAATAGAATTTTTCTTATCTTCATCAAAACTAGGATTTTCACATTCCAACAAATCTTTTGGAATTTTTGTAGAAAATAAAATACCTAATTATAAATTCATAGCAAGAACCCATAAATAGTTTAAAATCCTACCTCGGAGAGTTAAAAGCTCGAAACTCGAACACACCCGAAAAGCCCGAACTTGCCAAATGAAAATTTCACTCGGTTAGATGTATAGTTCTCATCAAGTAGAACAACTTTGCTTCTTATGGATTTACTAAACTCTTAACCCAAGGTATTCAAAATGGAGAAGGAAGCAAGAAGCACTAAGCATTAATGGAGAGAGAGAGAGAGAGAGAGAGAGAGAGAGAGAGAGAGAGAGAGAAAGGTGACCGGCTAGAGCAAGGGGAGGGAGGAGGTTTCCTCTACAAGCTTAGGTACAAAGCCCCAATCCATTACACGTGTGTATGAGCTCAAATTTCACCCCATGTATGTATGTATGATACACTTAATCCACATAAACGCATTTACACCATCAAAATTAATATTTTAACTTTGTATTAATTCAAAACCCACATTCTAAAAAATTACTAAAATTTAAAATTATCCTCGAATTAAATTTCTTGGGTCTCTGCACACACCGACAGATCCAACAAAGCTTGTTAAAAGCCATATAATTTTTATAAAAAGCACACATGCTAAATAATAAATCACATGAGATGAAATTTACATCATTGATTAATTATATTAATAAAAACGAAACCGATCTCACATTTACTCTTATTAGATTTTGAGTTTTGTGTATAGTCCTTTTTTAAATAAAATTAATATTTGGTTTCATTTACCCTTCATAATTTGGCACTTTGTATATGAGATATTTTAAATCGAATTGCTTTCAAATAGTCTAGATTTTAAGGAATTGGTTTTAATTAGGCCACAATATCAGCAACCATTTTGTGAATTGGTTTCCTAAAATAGTAAACAATTTTATGGAAAATACCATTTTTTCGACTTTAAAGATATATTTTCTTTCTTTTAGGGTTAAACACATTTCTTAATTAAGTGAAATGAAGTATTCTATGACATTCGTGGAATAGATCAACTTCTTCTATTGTTGATTCTGCAACACATGTAACTGTAAGTATCATTATCTCTACTACAACACGTTTGTTAAGATCCCGTAATATGCATGTAAATGATAAATGTATCATTATCTCTACTGCAACACATCTGTTAAGATCCTGCAATGCATATGTAAATGATAAATGTATCAATAGCTCTATTGCAACACATTTTTTATTCTTTGCATGTGCCTAACAGAATTTTCAGTATCGAAATGAGAAACATTTGAACAGAGCTATTTCGTTATTTTCGGAGGCACCTTTTTGGTTTAGTAGCATCCCAAGTACTTAAAGGGACATTAAAGAGCGGTAATATCAAGTAAGATTATGTGAGACCCTGACCCTTATCTTTTAGGTTATTTATATATTTGATGTGTTTCTTTCAGTACATGAATAGCATCGATGCATGGTTTATACCTTAAAGTAGTAGAACAGCTTGTGTAAATGTGTTTTACACTTTCTCAGACCTTGTTTAGGTTGGTTGGGTTGATTTTTGGGCTGAGAAACCACAACAGATTCCAGTACGCTTTAGGTCTTGGGTTCGATTGACTGAAGGGTGTGGTTCAGTCGACTGAACTCTAGGGTTCGATCGACTGAACAGTGCAAATTTTGGTTTTCTATAAATATGGCAGTGGTGGGGATATTTGTTCAAAACCTTTCTTAACAGCTAAGAAATCCCTTTTCTCTGCCTTCTCTCTAGCTTTGAGGGCCTGGGGCTTGATTTTGTGTTCGATCCTTTGTGGATCCTTGCTATCGGGGCTGAGGGCTTCGTGTCCATCCAGATGGATTTTCATTTTGACGCCGTTCAGTTTTGAGACATCGAGTTCTTAACTCTCCGAGGTGGGATTCTAGACCCTACTACTGTATAAGGGTGATATATGTGATTATATGTGTTTTCACTAGGTAGAAAATACATCAAATGTGATTTTCATGTGTAAACCTTGGTTTTGGATAAAAGTGGGTTTTTACGCCTTTTCTTGGTTGTATACATGTTTTGGGTACATGGTATCCGTAGTTTCCAAAACAAGGTTTGAAAATGAGGTGTTTTGTGAAAATGGTGAAAAACTTCTTTTTGGAGGTTTGGAGCTAACCCGCGGGGTTGAGTTTCATCTTTCAAACGTTTTGTTGAAAATGGTTTTAAATCTCCATTTTGATGGATTGGATCTCCTTTATACATGTGCTGTATAAACTATTTTGTGGGTTTTCATAGTTGAGCTACGGTGGGTTTTTAAATGTTTCCATAGATGTACCGTGACAATGTGTGGTTTTGAGTTGGGCTTTTGAGTTGGGCTTCTATTGCTCCTTGGTGGAAGTCCATAAACGTGCGCAGAGTGGGTTTGCTACGGTCCCTCGGGTTAATCCCCGTAAACGTGGTTTGGTTATGTTTCGTCCATCGATCGTGCCAAACCGTAAAGAAACAAGTGCGTGGTTTAGGTGCTTTCCCATCGGTCATGGAAATTCGTAAAGAAGTCAGCTGCCTCCGTGAATGGCGTTATTGTTGTAACTCCGTATAGAACTTGTCATTACCTAGCAGGCCTTCAGTGGTTCAGGACTAGGGTAATGGGCAGGAGTCTATAGTTGTTACCTTTGTCTGTACGGCAAAGTCGATACATAGAATTTCATTTATATCTTTTCTCCTCGGTTGTGTGGCCCGAGTGGAGTATACTGTTTATTTACAGCTTTTCCTTAACTGTGACATGATATATATTAGGATGATATGCATAGTTTGAAGGATGGAAAACGTGGGTTTTGATGAGATAAAACCTTTTTGGCTCCTGTGGTTGAGCCTGTGTGTGTGTAATTGCATAACCTGTTTTACAGTATTATTGTCTATGGTCTATTGGTCTTCGCCTCATGGTGTGGGATTTTGCTGTAAAACCTTTTCAAGTGAGCACGAGGAGTTGACCTAGTTGCAGAGGTAATAGAAGATTTGCTGTAGTTTTTCTTATTTTTTTTGGTACATGTACTTTCACATGTAATGCCTGTGATGGCTGGTTTTGTACGCTTTTGGGCGATATGCTTATTCATGTATGAGATGCATGTTTTCAATTTATGAGAGTTAAACTGTGGGGATTTTTATCCAAATGATGTATCTTTTTCAGTTGAGGGCTTTCCAACTACAAATCTTATTTTCTCAAACTATTTTTGGGTGGGATTTCACGTGACCCTGATGTTGGGGCATGACAACTTGGTAACAAAGCTCTGGGTTCGGATACCTATGAGCCATGGGAAAGAGGGTACATCACCTTGTGAGGATGTCTGTGTGCTTGATTGCATGTGTTACAGCATTTTCCTAACATAGCATGATAGCTTGTGGTGTATACGTGTGTATGGAGGTTGGGCCTTAGGATTGATTAGTCTTGCTTTCGGGCATTTGAATTAATATACTTTGGAGCCATGTTAGAGACGCGTTTCGCGGACGTGATTTCTAGCAAGGAATCTGAGTAGGTTATTCAGAGTGACGAGTCTTTCTTGTTGGTTCTCCTTAGTATATGAGATGTGATGACATGATATTAAGTGGCTATGTGTTAGCATGCTTATTTGTCTTTTAGGTTAGCAATAACATGTTGTATGGATGCTTATCCTGTTATGTTGCTTCCGCATAAAGTTATGTCCATGTGGGGAGGACGAGGCCGAGGTCGAGGCCGTGGCCGTGGTTTTGGCCGAAGAACGTTCCAGTCCCAAATATTGGGGATGCTAATGCACCCCACGGACCTGCTGACAGAGATTTGTTGCGTGAGATGGTCGGCTCGATTCGGCAACTGGTTGAGGCCTCTAAGGGGAGAGCGACCATACCTAATCCGAGGGCGATGGTCGCGATGCGTGAGTTTCGCCGTCTGGACTCTCCTACCTTTTCTGAGGATCCCAACCCTACGGTGGCCACTAAGTGGCTAGAGCTGGTTACCAGGATCCTTGATACTCTACAGATAGAGGAGGATGATCTTTGGGTTTCATTTGTTGCCTTCTAGCTGAGAGGGAGTGCTTGTATGTGGTGGAAGTTCGTCAGGACTACTATTGGGGGCACTTGGGAGGCATTCACGAAGGTATATCTGGAGAAATACTTTCCTACGACTTTGAGGGATCGCTACAGAGAGGATTTTCTCTTTCTGACTCAGGGGACGATGTTTGTGGTTGAGTATGAGGATGAGTTTACTATCCTATCCAGATTTGCACAGGAGATCGTGCCTACTGATGAGTTTCGAGTGAAGCGGTTCGAGAGGGGTTTGACACCCGCTATTCGGGACAGAGTGGCAGTACTGAGGTTGCAGGT
Organism: Heliamphora pulchella; assembly: GCA_032270985.1. Taxonomy (NCBI): domain Eukaryota; kingdom Viridiplantae; phylum Streptophyta; class Magnoliopsida; order Ericales; family Sarraceniaceae; genus Heliamphora; species Heliamphora pulchella. Next base: position 11,045 of record JAULJZ010108935.1, read on the forward strand.
TTTTACAGAGTTAGTGGAGATCGCCATGAAGGTGGAGGATGTTGGGAATGTACACTGAAACGTCATGCTTTTTATATATTTTATTCTAGATCCCTGGCATATTAATGACAAACATTTGAGATGATTTTGCATTCGTTGTTTCATATTTATATTTGTGATGAATGAATGCATAGTCCGTATATTCTGTCCAGTATTTGACTCGGCGCGTGCTGCACGGAAGATCGGGTCAAAAGTTCTGATAAATTATACAGGTAGGCTCACAATCGTAATGGACGCAGACAATTCATTGATACGATTGTAGTACATCGTTATAGTAGCCGGTCTTGGCTAGGTCGAACGGATCAAATTCAAGTTTTGAGAATTCGATGTTTGAGCTCGATGTGTTAGTACACTTGGAGTGTATTGAGCGGGATCAACAGGATAATCGATTCTATACTAACTATATGAATTGATCTACATCCCATATTATCATATATTGTAAGAACTCTTAATCCCGAAGTGATTGATTAATTGTGTTCAGATGATGTACAGTACTTTGAGTCGTCAATAGTTGAGATT
>JAULJZ010108945.1:0-11601 GCA_032270985.1 Heliamphora pulchella
ATAAGTTTTATATTCACAGTTTAGATGAAAATGGACATACCATCGGTACGACTGTGGCACAGAGTTTTAGTAGGCCTTTCTTAGTTACGGGGAACAGATAATAGCGTCGTCTATTGTTCTAACTCTCTGTGCTAGTACACTTTGTGCGTATTGAACAGAACATTTGAGGTAATTAATTTTATACTGACTATATAAATTAATTCACACCCCAAGATTATTATGAATTGTGCTTATCCTATTAATCCTAAAATAATTATTAATTTACGTATATTTAATATTCGTTGTTTTGATTCATTAGAGGATGCGATCTTATATGGGTTTATATTACCGGTGAGTTAGATAGCGGTATTATTTATATAGAGAATATTAATTATTGACGGAATTCACGTCCCGAAATATCGAAATTGATGATACCCCCTTAAGGAAGCTTATAAGTTTTGACCGTGCCAAACCCTGCAGATGGATTTGATTATCCGGCAGTCAAATAAGTTAAGCGAAGAGGTTTAAGGAATATCAAGATGCCGATTAAATTAAATTGTCAGTAATTAAATTTAATTGGCAGATATTGGGAATCTTAACGTGGGGAGAAATGGTAAGTATTTAATAACAAGAGCTCATGCAAGATGGTCGTGAGATTATGGTTCAGTGTATAATTATAGTTCTTTAGTGGTGTGAACTGTAATTCAGCATTTTATGAAAATTACAGAAATTGCTGCTAGTTTTCCATAATTACAGATACCGCTACGAGGTTTTCTTAATTACGAAAATCACTGATACGTGTCTGTGCTCCACTGGAAGTCTTACTGATAATTACTTCCTAGGTCCTTGGTGTAACTCTATAAATATGCGGGTAGGCTGAACCAGTTTCATGACTTGTCTTTTAAGACTAAAGCTATCCAGGTTCTGCCGATAGGGGTTCTCGGATGATTATAGTCCACACTATATCCGGAAATCGCATAAGGAAATACAGTAGAATATCTGGCAGGAGCTTCAACTCGGATTCAAATCGTAGTTGAAGATTCGACCGGTAAAAAGGTATTCTTCTAAATTAACTTCGGATGCACGGGTTTTATTTTGATCGTTCGTCATCAAAATTTTTATCTGGAGCTCGTTTTGATGTTTGTCCGTCAAGTTAATTTTTTCAGATAATCATTTGCAAAAACAAAGATTTTGACAGTCTTGCCTCCAACAGTATCAATATAAGTTGAGAGATCATAGTGGACAAAGTAACACGATTATCGACCCCACTAAGATTAAGGTCGAATTCTCCAACCTCTTCCAACATTTTCCATTTCCATATCGCAATCTGAGCTAAAGACTTCAAAGACTTTCGACTGAGGGCATGTACTACAACGTTTGCCTTGCCCGGGTGATATTGCAAACTAAAATCGTAGTCGCCGAGGTATTCCATCCATCTCCTCTGTCTCAAATTTAAATCCTTATGCGAAAATAGGTATTTGAGTCTCTTGTGGACGGAGAAAATTTCAAATCGCTCTCCGTAAAGGTAATGCCACCACATCTTTAATGCAAAAGCAATTGCCGCTAACTCTAAATCATGCATATGGTAGTTCCTTTCATGAGTTTTCAGTTGTCTCGATCCATACGCCACAACTTTGCCCTGCTGCATTAGAACACATCCTAGCTCTTCATGAGATGCGCCATAATGTACTTTATAACCAAGGCCTCTCTCAGGTATGATCAGTATCGGCGCACTGATTAATCGATTCTTTAATTCTTGAAAAGCATCTTCACAAGCATCATTCCACGTGAATTTAACTCCCTTTCGAGTGTGTCGTGTCAAGGGTGACACTAAACGAGAAAAATCTTTTACAAAATGACGCTAATATCCTACTAGGCCTAAGAAGCTCCTGATATCAAATACACTATGTTGTCTTTTCCAGTCTTGTAATGCCTCTACTTTAGATGGATCAATAGTTACTCCATCTTTCGACACAACATGTCCCAAAAATTTTACTTCGGGTAACCAAAATTCACATTTTTCATACTTAGCATAAAGCTTGTGTTCTCTTAAGAGTGGAAGCGCCACACGTAAATGCTCCTCATGAATTTCTCGGGACAAAAAATAAATCAAAATATCATCTACAAAAACCACTACAAATTGATTAAGGTAAGGCCGGAAGATTCGACTCATCAAATCCATGAAAGTTGCGGGGGCATTCTTTAAATCGGAAGGCATCACTAAAAATTCGTATTATCCGTAATGGGTACAAAAGGCGGTCTTAGGTATGTCATCCTCTCGGACCCTTAGTTGATAATAACCCGATCTCAAATTGATCTTCGAAAAACACGTAGAACCCCTCAATTGGTCGAATAGATCGTCATTCCTGGGCGTCAAATATTTATTCTTCATCGTAACTTGATTCAACCACTACTACAATAATAGATAAAAATCTCACTTAAAAAATTAAAAAAAGCTCGATTTCTTATTAAAGCATGATTAAAAAAACAAGAAAAATATTTCATCTCAGTTGTTCAAATAAACTGAGATTATATGTATTTTTTATCTCAGTTATTAAAAAAATAAAATAATAAATTAATTTTTTAATCTCAGTTTTACTTATAAATGAGATTAAAAATAAGTGAAACATATTTAAATCTTTCGTATTTGTCCGTCCCTCCCCGATAACAGTGAGCTTGCGGCGCTAGGTCTTTTCCTCTATATCATCTTCAATCTCCATAGTCTCAAGCTCAATCCACCGCTCACGCCACCGCCACTCACCCCACCGCCGATTGGCATCATCGCTCACGCCACTGTCGATTGCCGTCGTTCTGGTTCACGCCATTGTCGATTGCCATCGTTCCGGTTCAAGAGAAACAGAGGGTAATTCCATTACTTGATATCAATACACAGGTTATGTTTCAAAACTATATATATATATTCTGATTCTTCTCATTTAGATCCAAACTTTTATATTGCCTTTGAAGTATCACGGTTTAGGAAAATATCTGGGTGTGTGTCCGATTCTTTTCGTCTTGGGAAAATATTGAACTTTGAAGACAAAATTTGGGTAGCAACAAATATATTTTGTCTTCCTGTGATTAAGCTTCTTTATTTTCTTTTTGTATTCGTGTAATTATTTTTCTTAGTTTGTGGGCTGCAACTAGTTTATAATCTTTTATGTGTTCATTGTGTGTCCTCTTACATAGATCTATTTCACGGTTAATGTCAAATGTGTTTGTTTTTTTTTTCTTCTAGTATGTTTTGTAATAGCTTGACATATGACTTTTCTTTTACTTGTTATTGTAGACTTTGATTTGATTGTAGAGTTGATTGGAATTCTGAATCCATTCAATGGATAGATCCTGGATCCTCAAAGACAGAAGATCAAAAGACTATGAGGAAGGGGTTGAACAATTTTTGAACTTTGCCTTGATTAATGCGAGTGATGTTCGATCCATACAATGTCTATGTAGGATATGTTGGAACTTAAGAAATCAACCTATTCCAGAGATTAGAAATCATTTATTTTTCAATGGTATTGATCAAAGTTATCACAAATGGATATGGCATGGAGAAGCACCCACTAGTGGTGCATCACCATCTATAAATGCACAAGGTTTTTACCATAAATTCGTTGGCACATCTCCTACAGATGATGTAGTAGATACAGTAGAAATGGTATAAGCTACATATAATCAGTGCACGACTGATCCTGAATCATTCACAAAATTACTTGAAGATGCAGAAAGACAATTACACCCCGGTTGCACGAAGTTTACGAAGTTATCAGCATTGGTGAAATTGTACAACTTTAAATCTAGAAGTGGGTTGTCTAATACAAGTTTTTCAGATTTGCTAGCATTGTTAAGTGACATGCTTCCAATCAATAATGAAATTCCAGTATCTATGTATGAGTCAAATAAGATCTTGGCTGTATTGGGAATGGAATATGAGAAAATACACGCGTGTCCCTATGATTGCATACTCTATAGAAAGGAGTTCAAAGATGCAACTTCATGTCCTACATGTGGAACGTCAAGATGGAAGAAAAAGAAAAATTCAATTGAGCCCAGGATGGGTGTGCCAACAAAAGTTTTATGGTATTTTTCACCTATTTCGAGGTTTCAAAGGATGTTTCAATCAGTCCAAATGGCGAAAAATTTGACATGGCATGCTAATGAAAGAGAATCTGATGGCCAACTACGTCACCCAACGGACTCCCCATCATGGAAGCTATTGGACTACATGTGGCCAGATTTTGCTGCCGAGCCATGAAACCTTCGCCTAGCTATTTCTGCGGATGGAATAAATTCCCATAGTTCCCTTAGCAGCAGGTATTGGCCTGTTATAATGATTACCTATAATTTGCCACCGTGGTTGTGTATGAAAAGAAAATTTATGATGTTATCACTGTTGATATCAGGACCACAACAACCTGGTAATGACATTGATGTTTATTTGGCACTGTTGGTTGATGACTTGAAACTGTTATGGAAGGTAGGCGTCAAAGCTTATGATGCTTACCAACAATAATCTTTTACGTTGAAGGCTGCACTGTTATGGAAAATTAATGATTTTCCTGCGTGTGGAAATTTGAGTGGTTGTACTGTGATGGGATATTATGCATGTCCGATTTGTAGCGAAGGAACGCATTCTCGTAGATTAAAGCACGGAAAGAAAAATATCTATGTGGGCCACAGAAAGTTCTTGCCATGCCATCATCCATACCGAAGGCAAAAAGATTTTTAATGGCGAGCAAGAATTTGGATTACCTCCCGTACCATTAAGTGGAGATGAAATATTAAAGAAGGTTGAAGCGATCAAAACCTCATGGGGAAAAAAAACTAAAAGTTCATTGAATGGTGGTGGTAAAACTTCTTAGAAAAAGAAGTCGATATTTTTTGATCTTGTATATTGGAAAGATTTGAATGTCCGACACAATTTGGATGTTATGTATATTGAAAAGAATGTGTGTGAGAGCATCATTGGTACACTGCTCAACATTCTAGGAAAAACAAAGGATGAAATTAATTCTCGCCTAGATCTTGTTGAGATGGGTTTACGCAATGAGTTGGCACCATAAATTGGTGAGAAGCGAACATATTTGCCTCTAGCATATTTTACATTGTCTAGAGAGGAGAAAAGAAGGGTTTGCACTACATTGTCAGAACTCAAGGTTCTAGAAGGTTACTCATCAAATGTTAGCAATAATGTCTCAATGCAAGATTTAAAACTTTATGGCCTAAAATCACATGATTGTCATGTATTAATGCAACAATTGTTACCTGTGGCAATACGATATGTGTTACCTATGCATGTGAGATATGCCATTACCAGATTCTATTTTTTCTTCAATGCTATTTGTAGCAAAGTGGTGGATTTAGCAAAACTAGATAAAATTCAAGCAGACCTTGTTGTCACATTATGTTTGCTAGAAAAGTACTTTCCACCATCTTTCTTTGATATAATGGTTCATTTGACCATGCATCTTGTTAGCAAAACTAGATAAAATTCAAGCAGACCTTGTTGTCACATTATGTTTGCTAGAAAAGTACTTTCCACCATCATTCTTTGATATAATGGTTCATTTGACCATGCATCTTGTTAGAGAAGTTCGGCTTTGTGGACCGGTTCATTTTCGATGGATGTACCAATTCGAAAGGTTCATGAAGGTGTTAAAGGGTTACGTTCACAATCGTAATTGTCCAAAAGATTGCAATGCTGAAAGTTATATTGTAGAAGAAACTGTTGAGTTTTGCACAGAGTATTTATCCAGGGTTAATGCAATTGGGATTCCTTCTACTAGGAACTTTATAGGCGATGATATAGAAATTGGAAAGACTTTACCTGGAGGTCATGTTGTTACCATCGATCGTGAAGATTGGGAGCATGCACATCGTTATGTGTTACAAAACACAAGTGATGTTCAACCTTATATTAAGTAAGTATAGTTCAATTCTAAGTTTGTGGCTTCTATATTTTCTCTTTGTTATAGACTATATTTTAAAAATAATCTTATTATTTATCTGTATATTGATAGGGAGCATATGGATTGGTTGAAGGTACATTATTCTCGTCAATCTAGAAGTCAAAAGTGGCTACAAATTGAGCACAACAAAACATTTATTTATTGGCTACGTGATAAGGTATTAAACCAATTAACAACACATTCACATTTTAATTTCCAATCCATTAAGAAACAATTTTAATTTTTCACCACTATGTTACATACAGGTTGCAGATGAATTAAGCACAAAAAATAGTATCTCGAATACCATAAAGTGAATAGCACATTGGCCTCTTCTAGATGTGATAAAATATTCGGGTTATGTCATAAATGGTTGTCGTTACCACACAAAAGATTGTGAAAGCTCACAAGTCAATCAACGTAGTGGAGTTAGTTTAGTAGCAACGACAATGCAAATTTCAAGCTACAAGTATAAGAATTCCTGTCTTTGCGGATATGAATTTTTATGGTGTTATTACTGAGATATGGCATCTTGATTATCATATGTTTAAGATTCCAGTATTTAAGTGTGACTGGGTTGACAACAAGAAGGGAATTAAAGTAGATGAGCTTGATTTCACATTAGTTGAGCTTGGAAGAATAGGCCATAAATCTGATTCTTTCATATTGGCTTCCCAAGCCAAGCAAGTTTTTTATGTGCAAGATCAACATGATCTGAGATTCTCAATTGTTTTAGAGCCATCTCAACGTTACCATCCTTGCGAAGGGAATGATGAGCTCAATGATTGTTGCGTAGACCATCATGGCTACACAAATGTATTGCCAGAAGTTGAATCATTTGATGCAATTGAGGAGTCTATGTCATCATACATGAGAGGAGATTGCGAGGGAACTTGGATTGAGAATACATGATTGAGTTTTTGTTTAGAAATTTAGTTTTTTGATTGTGTGATTTATAAGTGACTGCATTATTTTGACTTCATTTATATGAATTGATTTTTATTGGTTTTATATTGAGCTAATGTTGGAAGGTGATGTTTTGTTCCCATTGTATACCAAATTGGTGATTAATGTTATTGTAAGAAAAAACAAAAATCCTGTTATTGTGTTTTTTTCCCAACATTGGATTGTGTGTTTTTATTGCTGGTTTTGTTTTGGTACTGTTGGGATTGTCTATTGGGTGTTTGCTGTCATGCCTTGGAAGTATCATGCTATTGGATATGGTATTCTTTTGCTGCTGTCATGATTTGCTGCTACATTGGATTTATTCTTTTGCCTTGGTGCCATAGGGTATGCAATGCTGGGTGGTATGTAATGCTGGTTGATTTGGCTGGTGTGATGTGCAGGACCTTGGCTGGTGTGATATGCAGCACCTTGGCTTGTGATGTGCAGTGGATTTATTCTTTTCCCTCGCATCATCATTTCCTTCTTCAGTAGCAAAATCTGGTTAAACTGTCAATGATGTTTCAAAGATCAAATTTTAGATAAGAGCCACATGTAAAAAGTAAATATTGTCTAGAGACCAAAAGAAAAGAGTGTAAATGAAAAAGTCTAGAACATAATCATCTGGATAGGTAAATATTTACTGCTACCAAAATGTCAACAAATTTCTATACCATCTTTTCACATAGTATAGTTCTAGACAATAAAAATTCAGAATTGAAACACTTAGCCGGGGAGAGCTTCTTTCTCTAGAGAAAGCTCTCCCCAAGCGATTCCATGGTGATTCTCAATCCATGAGAGGATGAAAACTGGTTTGGGTCTGTGGATCACACCCATGGAGATGAAATATAAATCAAATCAAACCACAACAAAGGTTGAAAGCAACAAGCTCTCGGTATATCTTTGGATCCACACCCATGACAATGGTGGGGTGTATCTAAGCATACTGCTAGTTGGAATAACGAGGATGGACAAGGCACGTAGCGCCTGTTTTTGCTATGATGTGTAGATCTGAAGCTAGATCTCCATAGGGTGCCCATTCATGGTGCTTTAGTTCTGTTCCAGGGTAGTTTTCCATGGATGTAATCTCATAAGGTTAGTATTCTGGCTCACTGTTGCATCAATGGAGCTTATTAGTTGTATTTTAGAAGATATATGGGTTCTCAAATCTGATGTGGTTCACCTATGGTGATCTAATTGGTGTTTCTGCAGTTGTTGTTATATCTTTTCAAGATTCAAGATCATTTTGTTAGAATATACCCGATGCTTTTGTTGTTTATGTTCTAGACAAAGTGGTTCAAGTTTGCTGAAGACAATGTTGCTGGGTATATTCACGGTTATTTCATAGCTTTTTTTTAGAGGTTCGGTATGTGTTTCACGGCCACATCAGTGCAGTGGCTTGGGGTGCTGATCTGGGTTTCATTGGTTGTCTCCAGTAATTTATGTCGGAGCCAGGCCGACTATTATCGCTGTAGCAAATGATGTTCTGCCACGCGCTGGCGAGTGCGCTGGCTGTTTCCTTCATGCTTGTTCAGTGTTGTACAAACTGTGGTGACAATTGCTGCGTCGCAGGTGAGACGTGGACCCCACAAACCCAACGGGTTTTCTTTGTGTAAAACGCTGTGTGGAAACTGTGGGCAAGTTTTCCCATGTGGTGTTTCAAAACCGTGGGATGCATGGTGGTTTTGTGAAACCGCCTTGTAAACATGGGGTCCACTTTGCTTGGATTTGGAAGCCTGCCTAGTGTTTAATTGCATGGAGGTTCTCTTGCTAGTGGTGGGGCCCTCTTTTTGTATTGAACGAAAATTGTTTGGCCCCGTGTGCTTTAAAATGTGCTTTAAAATTAATTTTATTAAAAAAATAAAATTAAATACTAAAAACATGGTTTTTAGTATGCCAACCCTAACATAAGGCGCATGAGATAGGACAGTCCCAAGGATGAGTTAACTCAATAAGTAAAAGATGGGATTTTATCCACTAAGGGGAGCACCGACATTCTTTCAATGGCTTTGGGTACTCCTGAACATTCCGATCGAGTTAGGGGTGTAGGAAATTTTGTCACACCAAGCATTTACTTCAACATGCCTAGACGTGAATACCATTCCCGTTGTGAAGAGAAACATAAAAATCTTGAGGCAATTGTTTTACAAATGCAAGCTAAACTTAATGCAATGGGACAACAGACCCCCCATACGCCCCAATCTGACCACGTTAGTTCAAACACTTTAAGAAGTGATAATATAGAAAGCCAACAAGTTGATCTTATCTCAAAGGGTAGTAAAGTGAGAATCAATGAAGACATGCCACCTCCAAGCCCTAGACATACAATCAAGAAGGTACATATATTTTGTCTCTTGAATTTGAATTTTTTATGTTGTTAGTTATATGCTTAGTTATTATTTTAGTGTCTAATTCACTATTTTTTGTAGACCAAATCTTGTAAATTGGCAATTGGATCACTTGATAACATTATTGCTCACGGTACATTACATGAGAGCATTGGGCCTGAAAATGTAATGCATACAGTACCACAAAGAAAAGCCATTGTACGTGTCTATTGATGTTGCGATTGTCAAAGATGCTCTTCTTCTTATACCAATTCAAGATGAGATTACTCTTGTTGGACAAGCAATGGGGTATCAACTTGGCTGGCCCAAACATCTAGTACTACTTAATGATGAGATACAGATTTTCTACCATAAAATAATTATTATTATTTTTTAAATTAAGGTTAACTTATAAATAGCTTAATTTGAGAAATTTTTAACGTAGGGAACTTTGAGAAATTTTGATTGTGAAAAGAATTTGGATTCCATTCAATCTTTTTCATCATTTGTGGAACATCTCAAGTATAATGAAGCCATTACCATTCAAATAGGCAAGGGAGTATTTGGTGACGAGATAAGTCTTCAACTTCAAAGAGTAGACATGGAGTATGTATGTGAAATGAAGAAATTATCTGTTGCATGCATAATGCTGTACATGAGGTAAGAGTAATTACTTGCATGCTTTTGTTATCTCCCTTCTCAAGATTGGACAAATTAGTATGCTTGATTTAATAACTATTTCTTTTGTTAATAGTCATCTCCATCAGGTTATACAAGTTTCTAATTTGGATAGCAGCTTTCTATTTATGAACCCATATGCCATGAGTACAAAAACTAAGTCTGGTGGAAGTTCAAAATCTGCATTACTTGCAAATAGATTAGAGGATGTTGAGATTGATCAACTACTTTTAGTTCCTTATAAAGTTGAGTAATTATCTTAGTGCTTTATTTATTTTTTTTTATGTTATATTGTGTATTTGAATTATTTCAGCTCATTTTTGTGACTTGTTCAAATTCAGGTACCATTGGATATTACTAGTTCTTGATCCATCATTGATGACGGTGAACTATCTTTACTCACTTTACAATGAAATCAACTCGAGTCTCAAAATTATAACAAGCACGTAAGTTTGGAGATTTTTGTACATTATAGTTAATTCCTTTTCCTTTATTTATTAATTAGTTAAAATGTTATTCTTGTTAAGTACTCTCAAAATTTACGAAACTACAAAGAACAGGAGGAGGACAAGTCCAATTTGAAAAGTAGTTCATGTATATTAATTTTATTTAACGTTTGAATGTTTTAGCAATAATTTGTAAAAAAAAAACTGAAATTATTCTTGTATATGTAGTGTCCCCGACAACCTACAAATGTGGAATGTGGGTTTTATGTGATGAGGTTAATGAAAGATTTGATTAAAGATAGAAGCATTTTAAAGAGACCAAATGTAAGTTTAATTTTTTATTTCCTAGTTTTATTTGTAATTGCTATACTAATACAATTTGTTGTTAACTATTTTTATTTTTTTACATGAACTCTTGCAGTTCAATGGGAAAAACTTTTACACGGAAGCCGAACTTGATGAAGTGCGAATTGAATGGATCAATTTTATTTTAAATAATATATGAGTTTTTCTTTGCATGGTATTCTTCTTATAGCAAAATCATTCAACAATATATATTGGAGTTAATCCCGTGCATAATATTATTCTTTTAGCAAAATCATTTATATATGAATTGCGTGTGGCAAGAAGCTTATGTGATGACCAGTGAAGAATATCAAGAGAAAGATACCCAGAGCCTTTAGCCTTCCATGATGAAAGGCTAGCTTTCTTTTTTTTTTGGGGGGTAATTAAGGCTAGCTTTCTTGCCCACTCCATTTGCAACTATTTCATGTGGCTTCTTTTAAGCATATTCTTAACTATTTTTAGACTCTTTGTGGGCATTTTCTAGTCATTTTTAGACTCTATGGTGGGAATTTTCCTCCCCTATAAGATGGTTATTTTTTTGGAGAACTTAAAGTGTGGTGTGAACTGGAGTATATTATGTTGGAATCAGTGAATTCATTGGCCATTGAATTCTAGGATTCAATAGCAGAATTCAATTGTAATTGAATTGGCCATTCAATTAGCAATTGAATCCAGGAAATCAATACCATTCATGGCTATTGATTACCTTGTAACCCCCTCCATGATAGAAGGCCTATATATGCTGTCAACCCATTCACTTTCAGAGGAAGAGAATGAGAGAAGAAGCAGAGAAGAAGAGACAGAACAGAGGAAAACAGATAGTAGAGGTGAGAAAGGAGAGATACAACTCAGAGTTTATTGCAAGCTGTAAGAGAGAAAAAGACAGACGGAGTACGTTCGTAGCCGATCCTTGGTGGTGTTCCAACGATCGTG
>JAULJZ010108967.1:0-11600 GCA_032270985.1 Heliamphora pulchella
AAATGAATGCTAAAGTAATGAAATGATGCTTGTGGGTTATTATGTAGTTTAATTTTGTATAGCTAGTAAATAGCCTTAATTGTGATTGGGTATTGAGATTCAGGCAGTGCCTGAGTATATATATTATGTTGTTTGAGATTGATAGGTGATAATTTAATTTGGGATAGTCCGAAAAATAGAGGGAACTCTGTCGAAATTTTTAAAAATTAAACTTAGTATAATTTTGGAGTTTGGGGTACATTAAAGTAATTTTAGTTAAAGGAATAATGAGTTAGCAAGTGGGGACCACGCGCCTTGGGTTTGAGGGCATGACAAAAATGTTGTGTAACCATTTATTTTATTTTGCATGTTTTGAATTGCAAGATAACCATATGCAAGGAATTTTCCGTTTAGGTTTTTGGCTTTTCCTATAGGCTCCAGTTTCGGGCTCCAAAAAACCGGCAGAAGATGGACAGCTGATATTTCTTACTGCAGGTATCCAACCTTTCTAGTCATCTTATAATCGATCCCGATTTTCAAATATCATCAGTTCACTCTCTAGCATTTATTCAGAATTAAAGAAACCATTTTTCTATTTTTTATTGTAAGTATGCCAAAGAATTCTTTCCAACTAAACTGTGTTATTGTTTTGCAATGTACCCATTCATAGAACTCTATTTGATTTCCTTCCTTAGTTGAACATATTTGATTATCCATTTTGCCACTATAATTGCATATAAGATGTTCACCATTTTTGCACTCTGTTGATTTCTCAGGTAGTCTCACAGGGTGCCATTAGTGCACCGATGTTTTCGATCAAAGGTCCTTCAATGGTTCAGTCCCTATATCCTACTGCATTTCCCCTAAAGCATCAACAAAAGGCATGTAACCTCCCTAAATTTCCAGTAATGTACAAATCTATTCTCATCTGTTAGAATTGCCCCACGTTACAATATATATAGTTAGAGTTACAAGGCCAAATGCCCACCTTTGAAAACGTGTGACTTGATGTCCAGAACTAATCAAGTTACACACAACTTAACATCATCTTTGTAAATTTTTATTTGGCAGGACTTGCGGGTTGCTTTGGGATTAGCTGAATCTGTTTCCTAACCTACACTGATTGCAGCTGCTACAAACGAACTGTATAAGGTGGCTAAATCTCGTGGCCTTAGCGACCAGGATTTCTTGGCAGTCATCGAAGCACTGAAAGTAAAATTGCAAAACCAATCAAAGGAGTAAATCTCTCTTCTTCTTTTTTCCTGCTTCTTCTGTGTGTAGTGGATTGCTAAAAAGTGGTTAGTTTAGATTTTAGCTACCCCCCCTCCTGTCTATTTCTTGCCAATTCGAGTTTGACACCTTTTGATATGTTATGAGTTGGTCTTTTTTTTTCCAGCAAGTTCCACTTGTAGTTATAAGGTCTTCTTCCCCATGTAAATGAAATGTTGTCTTCTTAAAGATTGTCAAGGGCATGTTTCATGGCATGAGACTAGATACATATCTTGTGTGAATTGGATTTCTGGCATTTGAATAAAATAAATAGTGAACATATTATAAATGGATCACAAGTTTAGTTCGTAAATTGATAATTATTTGTATTAGTTAGTGTTTTTTTTAATGGAGTTATGAATAATAATAATAATAATAATATAAATAATAATTATCGTTGTTAATTTTTTTCCGACCAAAATATTATATTGTGGAAAATAACTTTTGGCGACTAAATAATTTAGTCGGCAAAAATATCAAAAAATTAAAAATTTTTGCCGACGACACTATTTTGTCGGCGAAATGTATTTCAAAAATTTAAAAGTTTTTGCCGACGGCACTATTTAGTCGCCAAAAACCTTTGCCGACCAAATGGACTTGTCGGTGAAAGGCATTCAAAAAAATTTAGGATTTTTGCCGACGACACATTTGGTCGCGAATAACACCTTTTGCCGACCCAATAGTTTGGTCGGCAAAGATCCCTTCACTTTGCCGACTAAAGAATTGGTCGCCAATGCCTCTTTTTACCGACCAAATTGTTTTAGCGACTAATCAAGTTCGTCGGTAAAAGTATATATTGCCGACTAAAGTATTGGTCTGGAAAAATTGGGATCTTTGGCGACCAAAATGAGTTTGGTTGGCGAAGGTTTTTGCCGACGACAAGGGCGACCAATATATTTGGTCGGCAAAGGTGCATTTTCTTGTAGTGACACTCGACAGGTACACACTCACCTACATCGATTAAAAATGCGTCACTCAACACGCGGTATCACATGCGCATAACCCATAGCTTCACATGTAAAACCTCATGAACTCAATCCACTATTATACCTCTAGTAGATCATAATCAATCGCATTTTCAACAATGTAACCAGATGTTATCTCAACAATAACTCAAACATCATTCCCATGATTTATCAACACAACCCTCATTAAATAACAACATATAGTTATAATTTGATTGCACGAACATTGCACTATTTTACGATCTTTCATCGAGGAATAAGCAACCTAACCCAATCATGCACCATTTCACGGTCTTTCACCGAAGGATAGGCACTCTATTCCATCTACGCCCTCTTTTACGGGATTAACCGAAAGATAGTGCACCCACTTGCGCAAGTTTCTGATCTTTCACCAATGAGCAATGTAAGCCCAAATTTATTCTTTAACCATCTCTAAAAAGATGAACAACAACATATTATCAATAATATCGGGCCCTAAACTAATACTATGGTTTTCACCTAAACACATCATGTATCCGTTGTACATGATCAACAATTCGATTATCATAATAATCAACAGTAACGTTAGTCCCCCGACCCTTTTCTCGATCTTCACCCTAAAATATCTCGTGTATTCACTACAGGAAAATTTACCCAAATCACAACATGCAATTTAAGATTTTCATAATCTTTATATCCAACATGATTATGTATCGAGAATTCTAATTGAACTATATTTTTTCCAAATACATGAAAGGATAAAAACTTCCAAAGATTAGGATCACCACTAACCCTCAAGTCGAACTCAATATCAAGGCTAACCTTTAATAAGCTCTAAACATGGTTCTACCCTTTCATATTGAAAATAAATAAGATTTCAAACAAAACTCTAAATTACTTAGGTTCCCACTGAAACCTAACTTTCACATGCAACCGAACTCCCAATGAGCCCTAAACCTTCAACCCATATTTATAATTAAAAATCCGAGACATTGAGATTCGAGAGTAAAGAGGTCATATATATATAGCCCAAGGAATAAGAGATTTGATGAAAATGTCCAACGGTAATAAAATAACATCTCTCAAGAAATTCGACCAAAGATGTGCGAAAAATGGTTAAGAAAATCAGACATACCCTCACTGTTTTAGTCATAACATTTTCTTCAAAAAGAATTTTGATATGAGAATAGAACCATTGAAATGAAAACTTCCGGGGTTTCAATTTGAGCACAAAAATGACCCAATTTGAAATTCAGATGGTGAAAATACACTAATTTAAAGAAAATATTTTTAACTAGCGAAAAAGACCACTCGAGCGGTCTGGCGTGCAATAAGAAGTCGAGACCAACCCATGACCGCCCGATAGACTGTTCGAGCGATCCTTCGAGCTGTCCTGCACCAAAATTAATCTTTTTGCTAGATTTTGAAGCCAACACCCATCCAAGCCCATCTTTATGCAAAGAGACGGTACTAAAGTCTTGGAAAAATATAGGATTTGATTAAAAAGAAACCCAAAACCTTCAAATACAAGAATTTGCTGAAATCAATTACCCATCACACTCCCAAATCTTATCTTTCTTCCAATAATTACGGTTTTCAAAATTTAATCAAGATTCAACATAAATCAACACCTCGCTTCTCATAACTCATGATTTTCCAAAATATCACCCAACTTTATTCAAATACCACTTTCAAGTTCCATAGTTCTAGGGTTTTCAAAACTAAAAAGGGGGTTCATCCCATTTTTCATAAGAGAAATTAATCACGTATCTAAGAAATTTATTCAAGATTAGTCAAAATCCTACCTTTTGGGTTAAACAACTCAAACCTTTAACCGAACCCGACATCCGCGAGAGCACCCGACCTCGCCAAACAAAAATTTCACTCGATTGGAAATGTTGTCCTCGTCAAGTAAATCGAGTACCCGCCTCTAAGGTGACGCCAAAATCCAAACCAAAAGCAACAAAAATGATGAGAGAAGGCTAGGTTTGTTTCAAACCTTCCATGGATGAAGCTTGAGAGGGTGGGAGAGAGTGAGAGATGAGAGATACGTGTGTGTGTGTTGTGTGTGTGTGCATGTGTGTGTGTTGTGTGTGTGTTGTGTGTGTGTGCATGTGTGTGTGTTGTGTGTGTGTGCATGTGTGTGTGTGTGAGAGAGAGAGAGAGAGAGAGAGAAAAGACCTTCCCAAGCAAGACATGGGTGGTGGGGCCCACCCCCACTCACTTGCTCCAAACCCCAAAATTTTATTTTAAGATGTATTTTTAATTCACATGCATGCTTCAATGACATTAAAATTAATGTTTTAAATTCACATTAACTTAAAATTAAACTCTCAAAAATTATCGAATTTTAAAATTATCCCTGATTTAAAATTCACCGGTCTCCACGCACACCGGTAGATCTACCCAAAACTCAAACGAGAGTTACCGGGCCCATTGGCTACTCGTCAAATGATAATCTACATATATTTAGCCATTTATAATTAATCAAAGTCAATTAATACACATCATATTATTTATTAAATTAAAAAGGAACCGAGTCTCACAACCATAATAGTGCAAAAGCAGTTGTTTGAATCCTTGTAAACAGTATATTATTATGTGTATGGTATATTTGATTTTACGTTTAAGAGTATTTGGTTTAAGGCTTTGGCCACTAATGACTCTGTCTGACCTTTAATGTACTTGTACTAATTGGAGGTTTAAGTTGTAAAACACCTTCTTATATTCATAATAATATTTTTTCCTTTTTAATTGAGTGTTTTCTTTTGTTTTGCTTTTATACAACCAAAGTGGGGGATTGTTGAGCCAAGCTCATTGTTTTTATTGAATAAAAGGTTTGGCTTTGTTCCACATTGGTTGGGAAGTGACTTCTTTGGGGGTTTATAAATGGCAACCTTTGGTTTTAACTTGATTAGCTGAAGTTTGGATGATAGCCTATGGTGTGGTGTGGGTTATTGGTGTGGGCTAAGCTCATGGTGTGGGTGAGTCCATGATAGCGCACCGCGCACCCTACGTAGATTTTCGCACATGCCTTTGCATGCTTTTTAAAAACCACTTGATCTTTTTATTTTGGGTCATATGATCAATGTTTTATTTTAAATTGATTAAACGGGTTAATTTAATAAATTATTAGTTTTTGGTTATAACCCAAAAGGCGCCTTTTCACCAAAAAAGTATCATTTTTTAATAATTGATTTTTGAAAAGGTTTTTTCTGAAAAGTTGTGTTATTTCGAAAAGCCACTTTTCTGTCTTTAAAATTAAACCCGTTTTCTATTTTTGAACATCAAAAAAACTTAACTCTCTACATTAAAAAACTATTTATGTCAAAGATGATTTCCTAGAAAGGGCTTCAATTTTTGCAAATTGCAGTTCTTCACAAAAAAGGGCTTTATTGTATTTTGGAAACGATTTTGCCAAAACTCATCAGCATACTTTCGTAGTGGGGGCAATTTACATTCTAAAAAGAGTGTCTTTAGATACGCCTCAAAGCATTTTGTTCATTATTTTTTACCAAATAGTAATAGATTAGTAGAGGCAATTATTAGTTGTTAGCTTAGTTAGTTTCAAGTTGTTAGTTTACTTTGTTTCAAATTGTTAGCTTTTAGTATAAATACTTGTATTCTCGAATAAGAGTGTCACGCCCTAAACACTAGGGTCACGTGAAGCCTTCCAAACACCCATTTAAGAAAAATAGGGTTTCACAGTTGGAAATCAAAATAAAGCATTTGGATAAAAGATTTTCCAAGTTCGGCTCTCATAAACAATAAACATGCATTCTCATAGATGAATAAGGATATCGCCGAAAGGCGTACAAAACCAGCCACCACAGGTGTTCCATGTAAAAATACATGTACAAAACAGGGAAAAACTACAACAAGTCTTCCATCACCTTTGCAACTAGGTCGACTCCTCATGTTCACCTGAAAATGTTTTTACAGCAAAATCCCACGCCGTGAGCCGAAGCCCAATAGAAAATAGACTGTAAAGCTGTAATACAGGTCATGCAATCATATGGTGGGAGCATACTCGACCACAGCACCCCAAAAAGGTTTTCCATCTCAAAAACCACACGTTTTCCATCTTTGAAACTATGCATAGCATCCTAACAGATATCATGCCACAGTTAAGGGAAAGCAGTAACAAAATAGTATTCTCCACTCGGACACACAACCGAGGAGACAAGATAAAACGAGATCCTATGTACTAATTCTGTCAACTCAAGACAAAGGCAACAACTATAGACTACTGCCCATTACCCTAGTCCTGAACCACTTAAGGCCTGCTAAGTAATGACAAGTTCTATATGATGTCACAACAACATACCCACTCAAGGGATAACCTGCTTCTTTACGGATTTCTACGATCGATGGACGAAGTTAACCAAATCACAACTTGCTTCTTTACGGATTTCTACGACCGATGGACGAAGTTAACCAATACCATGTTTACGGGGATTAACCCGAGGGACCGTAGCGAACCCACTCTGCACAAATTTTTGGACTTTCACCAAGGAGCAATGGAAGCCCAACTCAACACACATCTACTGTCACGGTACATCTATGGATAACATTTTAAACCCAACCCGCAAAACATGTATACAACACATGTATATAAAAGGGATCCCATCCATGAACCATGGAGATCAACAACATATGTAAAAACATATTTTCACCTAAAACGTTTTAGAAGTTGAGACTCAACCCCGAGGGCTAGCTCCAAACCTTCAACCAAACACGTTTTTCACAAAAATCGAACCTTTTTCCAAAAAGAAACTCAACCTTTTTCCCAAAACGAACCACCAAAATGCCAAGCAAATAGCAGGCATTTCAGTCGACTGGACCCACCCGCAGTCGACTGAAAAACACTCTGGAAAAACAAAATTTTCGAACAGAAGGCACTTCAGTCGACTGACCCCATGACCTCAGTCAACTGAACTCACCAAATGATGATCCATTCGACTGGACCCATAGAGTCAGTCGACTGAACTCACCCAGAAAATATTTTTGACCTATGATTTTGATCTCCAATCCTCAAACCAAGCTTCGAAAACACCCGTTTTGATACCTAAGAGCATACCCGAGCTCAAGGCTATCATAAAATCTCGAAAGGAACATCCCTCTTTCGATTTCATCCAACCGAACACCAAAAAAAATAGTTTTAACCCAAAATTGGATCTAGAACATAAATCACTTTTCATGCATTTTTAAACGGTAGAAACATGTAGGATTACATGCACTACCCTCCAACAGTTATACAGTCTAAGGTCCTACCTCGGTGAGTTGAAAACTTGATGTCTCAATCCATGTGCAAAATCGAGCTTCGCCGGAATGGAATTCCGTCCGGATGGATGCGAAGACCTCGATGCCGATACTAAGGATCAGCAGTTGGTTTGTCAAAAATCAAGCCCCGGGCCCCCGAGAAGTTAGAGAGAAGGCAGAGAGAATATGGAGAAAACTTAGGAGTTAAGTTTTGAAAATATTTTTTTGATAATATCTAACTCCAGATATTTATAGGCCTCCAAAATATCTCTTTTTTTTTCAATTTTTTTGAAATTCGCACGACATCTCCCTACAAACCCGAAAACCAATCCTGCATGCTCAGATAAACTTAAACATGCATCAAAACGAGTAAATCATATATCAAACAATTATATATATATATATATGCAAAAACACCTCAACATGTATAAGTCTCAAAAAGAGATGGGTCCGGGTCTCACAACTCTCCCCCCTTAAGGAATTTTACCCCCGAAATTCGCTATAGGGTCACAAAAGAAAAAGCACCGGATATCTAGCACGCATCCCCGACTCTAGCTCCCATGTAGCCTCTTCAACCCCATGATGAAGCCATAGGACCTTGACATACGCAATTGTTCGCCCCTACAACACCTCCTCCTTTGTATCAAGAATCCTCACTGGACGCTCCTCATAAGTGGCATCCTCATCAACCCGCAACTCAGCCCAATCTAGCACATGATAAGGATCAGGCTCGTACCTCCGAGGCATAGAAATGTGAAACACGTTGTGCACCGATGCTAATTGAGGTGGTAAAGCCAAACAGTAAGCAACCTCCCCAACCCTGTCAAGAATCTCAAAAGGCCCAATGAAGCGCGGTGATAGCTTCCCGCTACGACCAAACCTCATCAAACCTCTACGAGGTGAGACCTTTAGGAACACGTGATCCCCCACTGCAAACTCCAAAGGTCTTCTCCTTTGATCTGCATAACTCTTCTAACAGCTCTGAGCAGTCTAAAGGCGCTGTTAAATCACTGCGATCTTCTCCGCCGTCTCCCTCACCAAGTCTGGTCCCAAGATTGTGGTCTCCCCCACATCTGTCCAGCAAAGCTTCATACGGTGCCAGCCCAATACTGGACTGATAGCTGTTGTTGTATGCAAACTCTGCTAACGATAGATGATCTTTCCACGAACCTCTGAAGTCAAGGACACAAGCCCTCAGCATATCCTCCAAGATCTGTATGGTCCTCTCAGACTGACCATCCGTCTGGGGGTGAAAAGCAGTGCTGAACATCCAAGTTCATCCCCAAAGCCTCCTGAAGACTCTGCCAAAAGCGCGATGTGAAGTGCGGGTCTCACTCAGAAACAATAGACACTGGCACTCCATGCAAGCGAACTATCTCTCTGACATACAAACGACTCAGTCGGTACATCGAGTCTGTCACTCGAATGGGAAGAAAGTGTTCAGACTTCGTCAACCTATCAACCACAACCCAAACGGCGTCGTATCCCCTAGGTGAGCAAGAAAGTCCTGACACAAAGTCCATCGTGGCGTTCTCCCACTTCCATTCGAAAATCGGTAACGGCTGTAACAATGCTCCCAATTTTTGGTGCTCCGCCTTTACCTGCTGACAAATAAGGCACTGAGAAACAAACTGAAGCACGTCCCTCTTCATTCCTATCCAATAGAACTGACGACGTAAGTCATGGTACATCTTCGTGCCTCCAGGATGCACTGCAAGGAGAGAATGATGACACTCATGTAGTAGATCAGCTCGACATGACTCTGGCATAAACAACCGTCCAGCTAACCTCAGACTCTGGTCTAAACCCACGACCCATCCTGCTGTATCCTCTCCACTAGCAACACGATCCCGTATCATCTGAGCTTCCTGGTCCATTTGCTGGGCCTCTAACACACGTGCAATCAATGCTAGTCGTGAAATCACTGAAAATAAGGTGGCCTCCGTCGCTGTTTCCCCAAGACAGAGATCAAACTCCCCAATCTCTCCAAGCCTGTCCCATTCTTGTTTAGCAACAAAAGCTAACGAGCCACGAGATCTCCTGCTGAGAGCGTCAGCCACGACGTTGGCCTTCCCCGGATGATACTGCAAGTCAAAATCATAATCCCCAAACAAGTCCATCCATCTTCGTTGGCGCAAGTTCAGGTCCTTTTGCGAAAATAAGTATTTCAAACTCTTGTGATCGGAGAAAACCTCGAAATGCTCGCCATAAAGATAGTGACGCCATGTCTTCAAAGCAAAGACTACAATTGCCAACTCCATATCGTGTGTTGGGTAGGTCCTCTCGTGCGTCTTCAACTGCCGGGAACCATAGGCTACAACTTTACCGCCCTGCATCAAAACACAACCCAAACCGTCGTGTGATGCATCACAGTACACAGTATATCCCAAGCCTCGCTCTGAAATGGTCAATACTAGTGGACTAGTCAACCTCGTCTTCAACTCCTGGAATGCTGACTCACAGGACTCACTCCATACAAATACAACTCCCTTTCGTGTCAGACGTGTCATCGGTGCTGCAAGTCTCGCAATGTCCTTCACGAACCACCGATATTACCCTGCTAAGCCCAAAAAATTACGAATCTCAAAGACACTCTTCGGTCGCTCCCAACCCGTCACAGCATCAGTCTTCGATGAATCCATAGCTACCCCATCTGTCGACACCACGTGTCCAAGAAACCTCACCTCAGACATCCAAAACTCGCACTTCTCATATTTCGCGTACAAGCGGTGCTCTCTCAAGGTCCGTAGGACGATACGCAAATGGTCCTCATGCGCCTCCCTAATAGGTGATTAGATAAGAATATCATCCACAAACACCACAACAAAGCTGTCCAGATAAGGATGGAAGATTTGGTTCATCAAACTCATGAACGTATCCGGTGCGTTTGTCAGACCGAACGGCATAACCAGAAACTCGAAGTGACCATAGCGAGTCCAGAAGGCGGTCTTCGCTATGTCCTCGTCCCTAATTCTCAACTGGTGGTATCCTGATCTCAAGTCAATCTTGGAAAAGCAGCTCGAACCCATCAGATGATCAAACAAATCATCTATCCTGGGCATATGATAATTATTCTTCACTATCACCTGATTCAGCCTTCGGTAGTCGATGCACAAACGTAAGGATCCATCCTTCTTCTTAGTAAAAAGAGCAAGAGCTCCCAACGGTGAAGTACTCGGGCGTAAAAACTCCCTCTCCAATTGCTCCTAAAGCTGTATCTTGAGCTCACGGAGCTCAGCGGGTGCAAACCGATAAGACGGTAAAGGTATGGGAGTAGTCCCAGAAATCAACTCTATAGAGAACTCCACCTCACGGCTCGGTGGTAACTCAAGCAGATCGTCTGGGAAGACATCAGAATAGTCACAGGCCACCGGAGGTAACTCTCCTTGAACCCTAACTACCTCATCCAACATAAGAGCTATAAAAAGGGAACCCAGGTTACCCTGGTTCCGCACAACGCCGGGCATAGACCTCAAACCCTCATCTCGGTCACCCATAAAGCAAAAATAGTCTCCGTCTGGTGTACAAATCGTCACCCTCTGTCGATCGCAATCGATAAAGGCACGATAAGTGGTCAACCAATCCATTCCTAGGATGACATCAAACGCGGTCTATAGACACCCCAATTTCATCCCGCCCAATCTTAGGTGAATCCGATGATGAAAACAGATGGAATAGTGCCTCAGTTCGATCCTCGGGAAGTGATCCAAGCTCGGTATTTGAACCCAAAATCTTCGAACCAATAAAATTTTGTCGAACCATCGAAACTTGCTGCTCAAGTAAGGCGACCGCCAACTTGCATTGTGGCGCCCGTCATAGAACTTTGTAAAAACCCTATCCAAAAGTGGCGACCGCCACATACCATCATGGCGACCGCCAACTCCCATTGTGGCGACCGCCAAAGAACTTTGTGGAACCTTCAAAAAATATGGCGATCGCCAACTTGCATTGTGGCGACCGCCAACTCCAAATGGCCTGACGTGTCCCAAAACGTGGCAGCACCTCATTGGTTGAAAATTTCTATAAATACTGTACCCCAGCGTACGTTTTCGGTACGAATTTTGAGTGAGAGAGACTCTTCCAATATACCAAGCCATCCCGAGCCCTGACGCTGAAACCCTGCCGAGATACCAAGTCCCTAATCTC
>JAULJZ010108978.1:0-11600 GCA_032270985.1 Heliamphora pulchella
TTGAACTTGAGTTTATGTAAATGATGCTTAAAAATGCTTTGAAGCGCATGTTTTGAACTATGACTAGTTTGACGATCGCATGAACCTGTTGTTTTCAAAAGCCATGATGTTTTTAATTCAAATGTGCTATCCATGATATTTTGAGCTAGCATGATGTTACTATGAAAGTATGGTTAATGTTATGTGGTTGTTCCAAAATGCCAAGTTACAAGGATTTTTGGCCCTTTATATCCCGTTATGAGGGAGGTTACCCAACTAACTATCGGTGTTGTTTGTCCCTATGGGGGAGGTTTCCCATTGAGCGGGGGTTTTTGCCTTAAAGGCTTTTGGGCTGAGCCTCAGGTTATAGCACATACCACTCGTGCTTGGTAGAGAGTGGCCTTCATTCCATCACGTGGCTATTCGTGTATTGAGAATTAAGATTACGGTACAATCAGAACTCCCGGTCGTGAGGTTGACGACTACTTGGACATTGTTGGGGTTTGTGTCTAGATTTGAGAAAGTGGTCATGCATTTTAAATTTGTGGCGATTAAGTCAAGAACATATTTCTGTTTGCAATACTGAGAAGGTTCTGTATAATCTGTAATATTTTCATGTTCAAGAAAATGCATCAGTTTCTATATTTTCGTAAAAAATGTGATAAATTGTTTTTAGAAAAAGTTTTCAGTTATCCTTAACTAAGTAACTGTCTTTTCTGTTCATGATAATTCTAAGTGCACTCTCCTGTAACCACACCAGAAATCTTTCTTTTTGGCCGCTAGTTTAAGGCGGGATCACATCCCTTTGTTCAGGTTTGATGCCTTGCGGGAGCGGGGTGTTACATAATGAATGTGAGCCTTATACACTTAATTCGTTTTACACAATATGCTTGTTAAAGAAATTGAGTTCTGAATCAATTTTTGCTTGATTGCAGTTAAGAATGGGGATACTATGGCTAGTCCTGCTTGTGAATTTCAGGTGGAAAAGTTTCTGGTCCAACCTTGGTTTCCCTTTCTTCTGGAGAAGTTGGTGGCTAATATTTGATTCTTTTGTTTTGGCAGGATGTCTCAGTAGTTGCCTCCAAATGTGCCACTAGTACCTGCACTCCTGTTAATCTTGAAGAAAGCACTTGTTCCTACCAAACCAGGAGTCCTACAGTAGCTGCTAAGGATGTAGAGAGTTTAGAACTTCAAGCACAACTGAAAGCATGTATTATGCTAATGTCACTGAAAGCTTGTTGCATAACCATAATGCTTCTCTTCTCAATAAGACTGCTTGTGTTGATGAATATGGTGTGAGTATTCTTAATTTAGAGCTGTGCGTTAATATACATATATATGTATATATTGTTAATCTATAAATGCAGATATTCTTATGGCTTGCGTAGCATGTCTTACTTTTCTCTCCATTTGTGAAACCTGGTGTGGTATAATTGGGTCAGCTACACTTGCTCTATATTCGTTTCAATCTAAAATATTTTCTTTATTTTTTTTCTTCATATTTTTCAGCATATAGATGACCACAAAATTCAGAAAAAGATTTCTGTAACATATTCTATACCAAAAAGTGGTGAAATGGCTTACCGAAGGTCAATTGGTAAATTTTCCATGTAAGATGCACAGCACATTCTTAACCTGACTGTCCTCATCTAGAGAGAGGGATAGAGAGATCCAACTGTCAATTGTTCCTTTATCTCCAGCTAGAGTTTCTCTACGATGGAGTGCTCTCTAGAGATAACTTTGTGAGTGCAACATTGTGTGTGTTTTATGACTCTAATGACCTTCAAATTTGGTCTTTTGTTAGATCCCATTATCTTTTTAGTGTATCACATGGGATAGTGAATTTCTTTGGCACCAATCAATTATTAGTCTGCTTTTCATCCTAGTACGTACACCTAATGAGTTGAGGCTGATCTTTGGTTGGTAGTTCTTCTGAATTTCCTTTATTTGAATTCAATTAGTAGGATGTATCTTGCTTTGGATGGATTCTTTTCACATAAAAATGCAACATCTCAGTCACTGGTCTTACTTTCTGTTTCAAGTTTTTGTAATTTTATTGATGTAATACTTAAAGCCATAGGCATGCCTTCTATTGGAAATAATATATTTTAAGAAATTAAGATCTAATTAATTATAATTTGATTATTAGAATCAACATATTATGAAGTTAAAATTTTATTAATTGTGATTTGATTTATAAGTTATTTTCTTCATTTTTTGTAATTAGTATTTATCATTATAAATAGATAACTATACATCTTTGAAAATAAGTCAAAATTATTGAATTCTACTATTTTACTTGGTATCAGAGCCAAAATATGATGAAGAAAAGGAAGAAAAAAAAATTGTCCAAAGAGACCGATTCTAAGCATGTCCAATGGAACCATCTCTGCTCAATTCTTCAATTGTCAAGCTGGGTTTAATTGATATCTTTGTCCCAACTTGAGGAGGAATGTTGAAAATAATATATTTTAAGAAATTAGGATCTAATTAATTATGATTTGATTACTGGAATAAACGTATTAAGAAATTAGGATTTTATTGATTGTAATTTTATTTTCAAGTTATTTTCTTCCTTTTCATATAAATGACCATCAACACTCTCCCTCAAGATGGTGCATATATATCATATGTACTAAGCTTGATTCAAATATATTTCACTCGTGACCACATGACTTGTACAAATCACATGACTTGTACGAATCACATTTTGTAACAGCTTTTCTTGAAAAAAGTGATAATCAACCTCAATATGTTTTATTCTCTCATAGAATACTGGATTAGATTTAATGTGAACTGCTGCTTGGTTATCACACAACAACTTCTTATGATGAGAATGTTGAAATCCAAGTTCATCTAGCATATATCTCAACCAAATCAACTCAAGTGGTATATGCGATAGTTATATATTCAGGCTCAGCACTAGATCGAGTAACCACAGTCTGTTTCTTGCTTTTCCATGAGATCAAATTACCTCTAACAAATACACAATAACTAGTAGTTGATCTTCTATTAGATGGAGATCCAACCAAATCTGCATCTGTATAACCCTTGATTTGAGCATATCCATAATTCTGATATAATAAACCACGACTCAGTGTACTTTTAAGATATCTTAGAATACTTATAATGGCATCCCAATGATAATTCTGTGGAGCATCTAAAAACTGACTGACAACACTAACTGCAAAAGAAATATGTGGTCTGGTAACAGTTAAATAATTTAATTTTTCAACCAATCGTCGATATTGTCCTAGATCTACTAACTCACCTTGATTTGCAACTAATATATTTTTTTATAATTTAAGAACATATTTTCTTTGAGACAAGGAGATGCCCTGGCATGATCTAACCACTTCTATACCCAAAAAATAGTTCAACCTTCTCATATCTCTAATGCATTCCCAACAGAAACCAACAAGAAACACAAGTACACAACAGTGCATGTCACGCCCCAAACTCTGGGTCAGTGATACACTCAACAACAAACATACATAAGACCCAACCCGATGTTATACTCTCAAAATAAAGCATACATGCATTTAATATAATTGTCAAAAGGCTTACTTTACACGGTTCCAACACCGAAATACTTGTTATAGCATACATGATTCAAAAGAACAAAAAAGAAGACTACATATTTTTCATCTCTAACTGGCAACCCCGAATCAACCTGCGTGACTGGTACTTGAAAAACATTTTAAATCCCACACTGTGAGCCAAAGCTCAGCAAAAATTAGACAAACATGAAATATAAGCTAAACATGCTCGAAAAATGATGTGCAGTTTTCGACTCACGCGAGCCATAAAACTATTTTAAAGACAATTTTGAATCTAAACTCAAATGAGTCCCAAGAGAAAACATTTGAAAAATGATTTTCGATCACGGCTTTCAGGAGCCTCAAAGAAAACAATTTGAAAATAGTTTTGTATCACGACTCATCAGAGCCTACAATTTGAATATATATATATATATAGCACAATGCATCACCAGCAAAAATAGACTCCTACAAGCCAAGGCTCCCACGAGCCCCACATGCAACACAGAATCGACTCTCACAAGCCTTAATAACAATCCTAACACAGAGATGACGATCCCTACTCAAACACACATCCACGGGATAAAATCATATACCACGGTGTAAAATCGTGCACTAAAGAATAACACCGTACACCACGAGATAATACCGCACACCACGAGATAACACCGAATACTACAGGATAACACTGAATACTATGGGATAACACCGAATCAACATATGCATTTCCAAAACTAAAGCCTTAAATGCTTCAAGACCACATAAGATCACGTAGGACCATATACCGTTCTACAACATGCAAGAATAAAACTAGAGTTTTAAAAGCACAATAACACGGATAACCACGACATCCCACATAACAACGCCACATAACCCGTCACGACATCACATGTCACACACCCGACATGACCAACAACTTAGAACTAGAAAAAAGATATTTTAGCTCAAAAACCAAGGCATAACAGGCTTTATAGATTTTCGTACCAAGCCACCACTGCTTGAGCGATCCCCTACTGACATACATCTCTACCACAACACCGCTCGAGCGCTTAACCACCGCTCGAGCGATCATCGCTGGGTGAAAAACCAAACAAAGAAACAAAATCAAACCCCCGCACGCATAACACATTTACATAAACATGCAGCTCTAAACAACAAGCAAAGCGGTAAACAACACGTCAAATATATATAACGAAAACGATTTTCACCAAAACCCCATCTTTAGAAAGAAGAACAGACTCAACACGCGCCCAACACGGAAAACACGGACCCAACATGCGCCCAACACGAAAAACACGAATCCACACACGCCCAACACAGCAAACACGAACCCACACACGCTCAACATGGCAAACACGAACCCGCACACAGCCAACACGGACCCATACACGCCCGCACCCAATGATACACAAACCACCACGCACACAACCACGCACCAACACCCCGCATAACATGACCAACACCCTATCCATGACTTCAATTGACAGGATCCCATAATCCAATCAATTGAAAAACCACCATAGGAAAGTAGTCGATTGAGCCCCATAACCCAATCGACTGAGAGGCCACCACATAACCACAAAAACAACAAAATGCCCCAAGGAACATGAAACTTGATAAAAAGTTCCAATAAGGATGAAAAATAATCTTTTCCAAAGCATTCGGCCAAAAACGAGTAAAAAACGATTAAGAAATTTTGACACACCCTCACTCTTTTGGTCATAACTTTTTTCATAAAATGAATTTTGTTGTGAAAGAGGTGCCATTGGAAAGAAGACTTTTGGCGCTTCAATTTGAGTACAAAAATGACCCAATACTAAGTCCGAATGAGGGAGATATGATCAAAATAAAATGGCCTTGCGCAGCCAGTCCGCTCGAGCGAATTTCGGACGCTCGAGCGAGCAGGTACCCGAGAAAAATCCAAATTTTCCCTGTTTTGAATTCTAAGCCCCAAAACTCCTTCCCTTTACAATTATACTTCAGATCTCCACTTTTAAACCCAAATCGAAGCCTCCAAGCTCCCTTTCGACACTCTCGGGCATACCCAAGCCCAAGACTACCACAAAATCTCGAAAGAAACACTCAAAACCCGATTCCATCCAACCAAATTTGACCAAAAAATGGTTTTAAACCAAAACCTAATTTTCTTAAAACATAAATCGATTTTTTATGCGTTTTTAACCGGTAAAAACATGCACGATTACATGTAGCACCCTTATAAGACATGAGAGTTTAGGATCCTACCTCGTTAAGTCAAACACTCGACGCCTTGGTCCACGTGCAAAATAAAACTTTGTCGGAATAAAATTCTATTGGGATGAACGCGTAGCCCACCGCGAAGAGACTAAGGATCCGCTGTCTGATCATCGAAAATCGAGCCCCGGGCCCCCGAGAAGTAAGAGAGAAGGCAGAGAGAAAACGAAGAAACTTAGCTGAAAAGTTTTGAAAATATCTTTTAAAAATATCTAACGCGAGATATTTATAAGCCACGAAAATATCTTCTTCTTTTTTTAAATTCACACCACAATGGCCAACGGCTAACGGTCCCGAGAACCAACCCCACATGCATATCTAAATCCGAACATGCATAAAAATGCATATAAACATGCTAAAACGAAAACGGTAAACATGTGTCGAAAAAATCCAAAAAAGAAAACGGGTCAGGGTTTCGCAGTGCATAATGCAATAATGCACAATGAATTCAACTTGAACCAATCATCCATGTTGCATTCCAAATTTCCTAATCAGCCATATTCAATAAGTCTTGCATATACAATTTCAAACAAAAATCGAAGGGCCAAATAAAACTAAAATCACTCCGCATTCTTTGGATCAAACAGTAATTTAAAATATGATTTTATGATGTTGGACTCAAAATTTTAGCAAACCAAACTCAAATCTCCAGTTCAACCTCAACAACATACCAACAATCAACTATGTCGAGAGACGAAAATTTTGAGAACTTCAACTTACCGTGAGGCGTGAGATAGAGAGGCCGGCGTCGGTGACAATAGCTTCTCGATCTCCGACTCGTCGGCGATTGGCAACAATGGCGAGGTCGTTGGAACTGTGGCTTGATTAGTGATTAGGGCTTGTGTCTCACCGTATGTGATTTGGAAGTGCAAAAAACTGATTAAGGTTTGCAGTTTGCACTTCGCAGAGATTATGATAGACTAGAGAGAAGGGGAAAGGAGAAATTGAGACACCAAAGAGAAGAAGAGAAAAACTAATTACTGATTAGTCTCTCTGGAGGCCAAAGATCAACCGAGGCACCGAGCAGTGTGCGTGGAAAATTGGGAGGGAAATTGAAAATTGAGAAATGAAGAGGAGGAAGTTCAACCGAGCGGCGCTTAAGGTTCTGCGGTTTGGGAATTGGGACTGAAGTCTCTAGTTTTCATAACATATTCAGTCAGATCGGGTTAGTCGAGTTTATCATAGCACCACTTGACATTCGACCAAGACCTGATTGTTTTGTTTCAAGCTCACCAGATTTTGACCCAGTAGCATTTGAAAACCAACCAAATGAGCTGTTTATGGTTCGGGTTCGGGCGTATTGGTCGGGTCTGCGGTTTCTTGCTCTCCCCTAATAGCAAGCGATTAGGATAGTATCACACTAAAAAGATTTTAGGACATTCATTTGAATTAAAAGGGTCCACACAAATTCGATCAAATGTTGATTTTTGCACTCGACTACTCCATTTTGTTGTGGACTGTGAGAGAAAGATGATTGATGAAGGATGTCAAATTGAGTCATGAAATTACTAAAAGAACGAGAAAAATATTCTCTAGCATTATCACTGCGCAAGATGCGAACATAGAAAAAAATTCTGAACTATCTTTTATTAAATAAAGCCACATAACTCTAGAACAATCATCCACAAAAGTAACAAAATACCAAAATTTCAACTTAGAAGTGGCACGACAAGGATCCCAAACATCTGAATAACCTAACATGAAAGGACTCGACTCTCGTTTAATAGTTCGGGAAGCAAAAAGAAACGATGATGCTTTCCCAATTGACATGGCTTACAATCTAAAACCGAAAGAGAACTTAAACTAGAAACTAAAATCTTTGAGTTATCCAATGATGGGTGACCTAGACGACTATGAATCTGAATTGGAGAAGCAATAGCAGGACATGCAGAAGGAGAAAATACTGATGACGCCTTATTGTCCAATAATAGAGACTACCTGACTCACTCCTTCGCCAATCGTCTTCCTCATCTCCAAATCTTAAATGACAACATAATCAAGAAAGAAAGAAATAAAACAATCAAGATTTTTAGTAAGCTGACTCACAAATATCAAATTAAAAGAAAAACACAGGATATATAACGCATAAAATAAGGAAAGCAAAAACGTATGGTGAATTGTGCATATGCCTTCAACAGAACTAGTAGAACTATCCGCTAAAATAACACAGGGTAAGAAAGAGAAAGACTTAAGATGAGAAAAAAATTGAGATATACCTGACAAGCAGTAATAGTACATTTCTGGGCTAGAGATGCAACTGGAAGAGATGGCTGCAAAGTCGCCTGATACCGAAGAAACTTAGAATACTCTTCCTTGAAAACATGGCTAGTCTTCTCCTCAACCGTAGTAGAGGAGGAGGAAGGGTGAATAGTGTCGAATGTCACAGCATTAGCAAATTGAGAACGTCCGCCAACAAGATCCCAACACGTCTCTTGTGTATGATTGAGTAAGCCACAATTGGCACACTAACGATGTGGACCTTTACCTCGACCACTACGACCACCACGAGAACTACCGATGCGATCCCCTCGAGAACCACCACTTCCTCTACCATGACTGTAACCACTGGAATGATTACCTCGGTGTTGTGTAACTAGACCTGGACAATCAGAATTGTCTCGAGAAGAACAACTAGAGCTCTGAGAACTGTCCCCAAAAGTAGCGTGCAAGATTCTAGATAATACCTCAGCAAGAGAAGGGAGCTTAGCTCCTACTAAAATCCCAGAGCGAATGACCTTAAATTTAGGCCGCAATCCCGCCAAAAATCTCATCACAGCCATCTGTTCTCGTTGCTGTTGCATTTTGCGATTATCATTTGTGATGGGAAAAATCACATTTAACATTTCATGAAGCTTCTTGAGTGCCGCAAAATAATCTGTAACAAACTTATCATCTTGTTGCAACCGAAAGTAATCAACTAAAATATCATACATCCGAGTAAAATAACTGGAATATAATATTGAATGTGCTCCCAAATCTTCTTGCAATTATCAAAATGAGTACACATATCAGCAATATGTGACTTCATAAAATTCCATAACAGTGTAACAATTTGAGCATCTTCTTCCTCCCATTCAAGCTTTTTCTTTTCATCGGATGGAACAGACATAGTCGAGTAATTTTGTTTACCTTGACCAGTTAAAGGAACATTTATAGCTTTGGACGAATATAAATAATTAACTCCATTCAATTTGCAAGTAATGAGTTGCATAATTAACACTATTATACACTCGATATTCATGTGTAGTATACTATTATTTAAATAGAGTAATTTTTTCATGCATTATAGTCACACATTTGTATGGGTTAATGAGCTCATCACTATTTACTAGAGTACAATAAAAATGTGTACTTGAGACATATTTATTTTTCATTAAACTACGTCTTATTTTTTATTTCAAAATTTTATTTTTAGTTTATCACATCATTTACTAATATAAAATTGCAAAATTTGTTCAAGTTGTATTTCGTATATAATTTTTAATTTAATTATTCAACTAAGCCTATATTTGGACTAATTTTTTTAAGAACTTTTTTGCTTAAAAATCTCTAAAAAAATCTACTTATTTGTCCTCAGTTGATTTTTTTAATATATTTTTATATGTATTTTTTTTATAAAAAAATTAAAAAATTAAAAAAAAAATTAATCCAAACATATGCTAAGCAAAAAGAACAATAGTATGTTACTCTATTCCCCGCCATAAACCCATATCTTCAATCAAACTACCCAAAAAAAAAATTCATTTTAATCATCAATCGGTCATCCACACTTTCATCCATCTCACCAACTTTTAAAATTCTAATTCCTTGTAGAATCACTTAACTAAATATTGGCCTGTAATATTATATTGGGATCAATTCATGGACTGAATTAAAAGTCTTTCCATTTCACCAATGTCTTGAAATTTCTATTTCCATCATTGTGTATGTGACACATTATTATTTATAACAAATTTTGCGTATTGGAATAAGACCGATTATGTGACTTAAGAACAGACTAGTATAAAAGTTAGATCAAAAATAAATAAATATAATAGTTAGATCAAATAATTATAAAAGTTCACAAAAAATAAAAACAAACAAATAAACTTATATTTGACTTAGCTTTTATTAAGATTTTTTTTTAAAAAAAAACCTTTTAAAGCCTAAGCAATTGAGCTCACATTATTATATTATGCATATTTTCAAATTTCAAAATTATCCTTAAATTACACAAATATGAAAATCTGTATTAGAATTTCATTATTGTACCAAAAGGTAAATTGATAATTTGCTATACTTATCCAAACGATCACATGGCACTTAGGAAGGAAGAGGGACGGGGAGGCACTGGAATGTCCACGGTCCCTTCCAGCATGAGCAGAACTTTCTTCATCGACGGCCGGAGCGACGGCTCGTCCAGCACGCACCAGAGCCCTACTCTTACCATCCTCTCCAGCTTCGTCTTCTCCACCTCTTCCTCCCCCACCAATTTCCCTAGCTCCCCGGCCTCAAAACAATCGTAAACCCACTCTTCCAGCACCGCTTCTTCCTCCCCGAGGCTCCACTCCAAGCACCTCCGCCCGCAAATGATCTCAAAAAGCACAACTCCGTAGCTATAAACATCTGCCTTGGTGGTTATCGGCAGCCGCCGGTGCCACTCCGGCGCCACGTACCCCTTCGTCCCTCTTATCCCTGTGTATGTCCTCGTCTGGTCCGGCCTCAAAAGCTTCACCAGTCCGAAGTCGCTGATTTTAGTGCAGCCGTGGCCGTCCATGAGTATGTTCTGGGGCTTTATGTCGCAGTGGATGATCTGCGTCTAGCACTCTTCGTGCAGGTAGAGGATGCCTCGCGCAATGCTGAGGGTGAGTCTGATTCTTTCGTCCCAACTCGGCCGGGTTTCTGGTTTGAAGAGGAAATCCGCGAGGGATCCGTTGCTCATATATTCGTATACCAGAAGCCTGTTTGGTGCGTCCAGGCAGTAACCGACTAGCCGGACGAGATTCCGGTGATGGGTTCTCCCGATCACTTTTATCACCGTCTGGAATTCTCTTTCTCCCTCGGTTAAAACTTTCTCTAGTTTCTTCACGGCTACAATTTTTTGGTTGTAAGGTATGATTCCTTTATAAACTGTCCCAAACGCGCCTTTACCCAATTCTTCCTTGAACCCATCCGTCATTTGTTCCAGCTCCCGGAAAGTGAAAGTTTTCGGAACAACGTCTGATCCCAACGCAACATTTCCTTGCTCTGATATCCTTTTATACGCCGTGGCCTGGTTTCTGTAAGCGAAGACTACTGAAATTGCCAGCACCACGAAGGATAAAGCAATAAGCGAAACGCCAATGATTAGGATGTCCATTCTCGGCTGATCTTTCTTGGTTTCTTTCGGTGGATCGGAGGGATCTCCTGTCGTGGTGGGTCCTGATGTGGATATCTTGATGAAGGCAAGATTTGAATCAGGGGGCGATCTTCTTCCGTATCTCAGAGGAAGCCTTTGCTTTCGGCACTCCCCATCTTTGTACAGCGCCGCTTCGCAGTTGCAGTCTTCCGTCGCCGCGCCAGTTTCATTTCATCTACAAACAAGAATCTGAGGCTTTAAAAATCTGCCATTCCTCCAAAAAAAAAAAAAGAATCATCACAGAAAAATCTCTTTCCATTCATGGCGGCTGCTACTTTAATCTTCCTCATCCTCTCCATATTTTCCACAGTAGAAGCTCAACAAAGATCCTCAAATATAAGCATTGGTTCTTCCCTAACACCCACCGGCGCCAACTCCTCGTGGCTGTCACCCTCCGGTTTGTACGCCTTCGGATTCTACCCGCAAGGCAATGGTTACGCCGTCGGAGTTTT
>JAULJZ010108989.1:3588-57609 GCA_032270985.1 Heliamphora pulchella
TCAACTCAGGTTCAAATTCGTAGTTGAAGATTCGACCGGTAAAAATGTATTCTTCTAAATTAACTTCGGATGCACGGATTTTATTTTGATAAATTGTAGGTCATCCTACATTCTTGATAAATTGTAGCTCACCCTACCCTACATTCTTAATAAATTGTAGCTCACCCTACATTTAAGAATTGCATAAGGGAATACAGTAGAAGATCTAACAAGAGTTTCAACTCAGGTTCAAATTCGTAGTTGAAGATTCGACCGGTAAAAATGTATTCTTCTAAATTAACTTCGGATGCACGGGTTTTATTTTAATTGTTCGTCATCAAAAGTTTTTATCTGGAGCCTGTTTCGGCATTTGCTTGTCGAGTTAATTTTTTCATTAATTGTGTAGAAAAATAATGATTTTGACAGTCTTGCCTCCAACAATTGGTATCAGAGCTGTTTTATTTTTTGTTTACGATTATCGGGACCGGATAGTTTTAGAACTATTGCTAACTTTATTTTGCAGACGTTCTAATCTCGATTTTATGATCATTATTTATTTTTCATGTTTGATTGAATGGTGTAAATGATGATTACTTTTTCTAATCATGGGGGTTGACCGTGATATATCGAATGTGAGCATTCGAAACATAGGATAGATGTAATAGCTAATTTTTATTTTTAAAATATTTGTTTAGATTATTTAAGAACAAATTGAACATAACCAAGAACACGAAGAACAGCGGCGGCACCGGCGGTGGTTCGCGATTTTAAACGGGTACGGATCGCGGTAAGTTTTTAATGGTTTTAAACAATTTTTCGGTGAATTTTTATATTTTTCAGTATTTATGCATTAAAAATAGTATAAAAACAAGTCAAAAATAGAAAAAAAATTACCAAAATACCCCAATTCCAGCGACTTTTTCGGCGGCAATTTTGCTGATTTTTTGATCCATTTTGGGACTATTTTTTGAGCATTTTTTAGGCATAAAATAGTTGTAAAACATACCTCAAAAATTTTCCAAAAATCAAAAAAAAATTGGGCCAAACAGTGCTTTAAATAGGCGGCAAATAGGGACAATAGCGGCGGCGTATGGCGGCATTGTTCGAGGGCTATTTTGGGGCTGTTTCGGGACTGTTTTTGAGGTGTTCTTTGAAGCATCATGTGGCTGGATATTTAAGCTATTTTTTAAAACAAAACCAGCACCAAAGAAGCACCGAAAAAAGCCCAAACGAGCAGTGGTTAAAGGCGGCGGCATTGGGGTGCGGCGACAGCAGCTTAAGGCTATTTTTTGACAGTTTTTCAGACTGTTTTTTAGCAGATTTTTTGGAAAATTTTTTTATATTTCGAAAGCTTTCCATCGATATAAAGAAAGTCGAAAACAGAGTTTAGATGAGGCCGAAACGATCTCAAAAAGTTGGCGGTGGAGTGCCGTGGCAGGCAGCAGTGTTTTTTGTGGTTTAGGCAATTTTTGTAGCCATATTTTGGGCTATTTTCGAGCAAATTTTTGACAAAAAAATTTTATATTTCAAGAGCTTTCTAACGGTATAAAATTTTTCGAAAATGGAGCTCGGATGAGGTGGCAGGAGCCACCTAAAGGCGACGGCAAGGTGGTGCCGGCAGTGACTGGTGGTGGCCGGCTATTTTCTCTCTCTCGAGGCTATTTTGTTTTGATATTTTGATGTATACAAAACTGATATAATATATTGGTATATATCAGATAGTATTAGGGAAGTCTGATGCAATCAAGATATTGAATCTGAGGTGAACAAGGATTGATACAGCTTATTCTCTTTTGGAGACAGAAACGCTTCAGCGTTTTATTTAGATCATAAAATCAGGATATATGCATATCGTGTTTATATATATATGAACTGTGTAGATGATTGCATATCTATTTTATTTATCCTGTTAATTTAATTCATTCAAAAATTTAGTTTTAATTAAAATATTTTGTAATGGAAAATAAAATTAAGTTTTTTTAATTAATTAATTTTAATTAAATAAAAAACCTTTAGATATTTAACTTTTTTACAAAATATCACGTTTAAGATGATTTTTTTAAAAATCGAATATCTTGAAAAAACATAGGAATTAATTTTGAATTTTGAATTAATTAAATAAAAAAATATTTAAACGAAATAAATTATTATTTTTCAAAAAATGTAAAATGAAAAATAAAATAAATGCATGCCTTTAATCACTACCTTAGCTGAGAAGTTGAAGAAAAAATTGTACATTGATTAAATTTTATTTGTTGTGCGTTAAAACACAAAAAGATGGTTTGATAAATCGGAATCTTTGGAATCGTGTATATGGGAAGATGTTTGATTCTTTCAGATCATGCGATTTTTAAAATTAATAAATATATTTTAATTAAACTGATTTTTATAACCCTAAAAAATATTTTGAAAATCTAATTAGGAAAGAAAATTTATTTACAGATAAATCTTGCGGTCTCTATCACCAGTTTGTAGGCAATGCAATTAAACTCTACGTGTCGGCAGTAAGGTCTTCCTCCCCAATGGACAGATTAATTTCGGTATCGCTAGTACAAACCTC
Source organism: Heliamphora pulchella (assembly GCA_032270985.1). Classification (NCBI taxonomy): domain Eukaryota; kingdom Viridiplantae; phylum Streptophyta; class Magnoliopsida; order Ericales; family Sarraceniaceae; genus Heliamphora; species Heliamphora pulchella. The sequence goes on from JAULJZ010108989.1 coordinate 6,128, forward strand.
ATTTAGGGATAATTCTGGATAATTGTTAGTGTGGATCACTTCTCCAACTGATGGTTAAAACTTAGCTGTATATAATAGTATTTTTTCCCACTAAGTCGCTGCTATTATATACTGGAATGAAGTTATGTCAGCTATTTAATTTTACTTAATAGGGTCAGTTGCCTAGATAGTAAAAATTAAAAAGAATTGGCCTGCCAGGTCTTATGAAGGATAATAGACGTTCTCCCAACGAGAGATGCTATTTTCAGGTTACTAGGCTGTTGGCGAATTAATTTTAAAATGATAGAGGGAACCAAATTAAAAAGAATTCAAAATTTTACTCATCATAATTAATAGTATTTTAATTATTTGATTATCAGGATTAAAATAACTTTCAACTCACTCGCTTCTATACTTAAAGAAAATAAACTAACAGAACCGAATCTTGTTGACTGGAAATGAATATTTGATATACCTTTAATTACTAATGGTATTCCTTTAATGCCAAAAATTGTATTTGTTTTTAAAAAAGGTTCTTCCTCGGGGCCGAAAGGCATGAAGAAGAAAAAGGTTCAGAAACAGGGAGACACAGTTTTCAGGGTAGTTAGTGGGCCATAGACTAGTGTGAAAAAATTGAAAGACAGATATTTTTACTGTAACCAGACACGACACTGGAAAAAGCTATGTCCAGTATTTCTCATAAGGCAGAACAAACAGAGTAATTTATGTTCACTAGTTTTGCAAACATGTTTAGCGGTGTTAACTATCGGTACCTGGTGTGTAGATATAAGAGCCACTAATCATGTCTGTAATTCGTTGCAAGGGTTCCAGGAAAACCCTACAACTTAATATGGGGAGATTTACCTGCATGTGGGCAATAATACAAAGGTAACCGTAGGTGCAGTGGGAGATGTTATTCTCAGTTTTGGTGGAGATAGGGTTTTAATATTGAGATGTTGTCTTTATGTACCTTCCATTAAAAGGAACTTAGTTTTCGTTTCTAGATTGATTAAAGACAGATATTTGATTTATTTTAATAACTCTGTGGTTATTAAGGATAATAAATGGGTTATCTGTTTTGGTATATTGGTAGATGATCTTTATGTTATTACTCCAATCTCTCATACACTGTAACTGACTGAATTGAATAACACATATAATTTACTATAAAGGAGAAAGTTTTCTTCTTTAATGAACTAAACGTTTCTTTGGTACTTATGCTGGGGTCATATTAATCTAAAAAGGATAAACAGACTAGTAACAGATGAACCTTTGAGTTCATTGGAAGTGGGAGTACTTCCATTCTGTGAATCTTGCTTAGAATATAAAATAACCAAGAGGCCCTTTTTGGCCAAAGGCTATAGAACTAAAGAACCGTTGGAGCGGGTTTATTCTGATGTGTGTGGTTCTATAACAATCTGGGTAAGAAGTGGCTTCGAGTACTTCATCAGTTTCATTGATGACTACTCAAGGTATAGATACATTTACCTGATACACCGCAAGTCTAAATGCTTTGAGATATTCAAAGAATTCAAAGTAGAGGCAGAGAAGTGTCTAGATAAAAATATCAAATCACTACAATTCGACTGTGGTGAGGAATACCTCTTTGAAGAGTTTAAGGACTACTTGTCGTCAGACGGGATTACATCCCAGTTAACTGCACCTGGCACTCCGTAGTAGAATGGTGTAGCAGAAAGAATGAATAGGACTCTTATAGAGATGGTAAGGTTCATGATGAGTTATTCAGGTTTAACCGATTTATTTTGGGGACTCGCTTTAGAGACAGTGGCTTATATTCTGAACTTGGTACCTTCTAAATCAGTACCTTCTATTCCCATAGAATTGTGAAACGAGCGTAAGCCTAGTCCGAAACACATTCAGATTTGGGTGTCCAGCACATGTGCTGAAAGGGAACGCAGGTAAGTTGGAACCAAGAACATAAGTCTATTTCTTTGTGGGGTATCCCAAAAGAACGAAGGGTGGTCTATTTTATAATTCTAACGATTAGAAGGTCATTATTAGCACCAATGCCCAATTTTTGGAAGAGGATTATATTATGGACCACAGGCCTAAAAATAATATTATTTTGAAAGAACTGAGAAAAAATACCAGTAGAGCTAAAGAGAAATCACAAGTCACTGATATTTCATTATCTCGTCGTAGTGAGAGGATTATTGGGACAAGTGCAAATCAAGAACAGGTGCTGATACACAGGGTTCAGCTTCTACACAGCGTGTTACTGCTAGTACACAGGTACAAGTAGTGCCTCGTCGTAGTAGAAGAGTTGTTCATCAACCTGATTGGTATATGTTCTTGGGAGAGTCTTTTGACTGGATTCCAATAGAATTGGATACCAAACCCTATAACTGCAATGAAACACTTTAAGATAAAGATGCAGATCTTTGGCAAAGGGCTATGAATTTAGAGGTAGAATCTATGTATTCGAATTAAGTTTGGAAACTTGTAGAACCACCCGAATGGATAAAATCTATTAGATGCAAATAGATCTATAAGAGGAAGAGAGGATCAGATGAGAAAGTTGAAACCTTTAAAGTCAAGCTTATTGCTAAAGGGTTCACTCAGAAAGAAGGGATCGATTATGAGAAACATTTTTTGTCGGTAGCCATGCTTAAGTATATCTGGATTTTCTTATCCATTGGCGCTCATTTCGATTATGAAATCTGACAAATAGATGTCAAGACAGCTTTCCTTAACGGAAGTCTAGATGAGTGTATCTATATGATACAACAAGACGATTCATTACAAAGGACTAGGAACACATGTTGTGTAAGCTTAAGAGATCTATTTATGAATTTAAGCAGGTATCGAGGTCTTGGAACACTTGATTTGATCAAGTTATAAAATCTTATGATTTTGATTAAAGTCCGGATGAGTCCTGTGTGTACAAGAAGCATGATAGAAGCGTAGTGATTTTTCTAGTACCTTATGTAGATGACATCTTGCTCATTGAAAATGATATGTGCGCATTATCTACCGTTAAAGTATGGTTATTTGGGTAGTTCGATATTAAAGACTTAGGAGAAACCAGTCACATTCTTAGCATCAAGCTTATACGAGATCGAAAACAAAGGATGTTGAGCTTATCATAAGCAAAGTATATCAATGATATCTTTACTCGTTTTAGCATGCAGGATTCTAGGAAAGGGTTTCTTCCTTTCAGGTATGGAATCACTCTATTAAAGGATCAGTGTCCTAAGGCACCTAATGAGATAGAGAAGATGAAAGTGATTCCTTATGCTTCGACAGTAGAAAGTCTCATGTAAGCAATGCTTTGTACTAAACCCGACATCTGCTTTGTCATTGGCATAGTTAGCAGATATCAGTCTAACCTAGTGCAGAAGCATTAGATTACGATAAAGAATATAATCAAGTACCTAAAAAGGACTAAGAATTATATGTTGGTTTACCAGGCAGACAGTCTAGTACCTTTTGGGTACACAGACTCAGATTTTTAGTTTGACAAGAATTCTCGTAAGTCTACCTCAGGATATGTGTTTACCTTAGGAGGTGGAGCTATTAGTTAGAGGAGTATCAAGCAGTCCTGTATTACTGATTCCACCATGGAGACCGAGTACTTGGCAGCTCCTGAAGCAGTCAATGAGACCGTTTGGCTCAAAAAACTTCCTGTTGGATCTAGATGTGGTACCTTTAGTTCAATCGACTATTACACTTTATTGTGATAATAGCGGAGCGATTGCAAACTCAAAAGAAGCAAAAATACATAAGAAAAGAAAATAAATTAAGCGTAAGTATCACCTGATACAAGAAATTGTATAGAAAATTAATGTTGCTGTAACCAATATTGCATTAGGAGACAACCTTGCAGATCCTTTACGAAGAGCTTACCGACTAAGACTTTTGATAGCGTGTAGCAGGCATAGGAGTCAGATGTATGGCAGCATACTTTTGAGTATAAGTGAGAGATTGTTACGGTTAGTATACTGAAAATTATATTTTTAGTATTTAATTTTATTTTAATAATATTAAATTTTTTTATGAGAATCTTTATGAGCAAAATAGTGAGGGTATGTCAAACTTTCTTAACCGTTTTTCATCCGTTTTTGGCCAAATGTTATATTTTGTGTAAACCTTATTTGTTTGGGGTAAAAAATATGTTTTGTGCTTTTCTTGTTTTATTACATGATATGACTTGTGGATGTTCACATTTTTCAAAAGGTGGTTTTGAAAACGGAGGGTTTGGAGGTTTCGAGCTAACCCTTGGGGTTGAGTCTCAGCTTTTAAAATGTTTTGTTGAGTGTATGTTTTACATGCTAGTAGATCTCCATGTGGATGGATTGGATCTCTTTCTATACATGTGATTGTATAACTATTTTATAGGTTTTGCATAGTTGAGCTACGGCTGGTTTTGAAATGTTTTTCATAGATGTATCGTGACAATAGATGTGTTGAGTTGGGCTTCTATTGCTCCTTGGTGGAAGCCCAAAATCGTGTGCAGAGTAGGTTCACTACGGTCCTTCGGGTTAATCCCCGTAAACGTGGTTTGGATGCTTGTTCCATCAGTTGTGGAAATTCGTGAAGAGTCAGTTGCCTCCGTGAATGGCGTCGGTTGCCTCTGTGAATGGCGTCGTTGTTGTAACTCCGTATAGAACTTATCATTACCTAGCAGGCCTTAAGTGGTTCAAGACTAGGATAATGGGTAGGAGTCTATAGTTATTGCCTTTGTCCGTGTTTGTGGTAGAGTTAGTACATAAGATTTTATTTTATTTCTTTCTCCTCGGCTATGTGGCCCAAGTGGAGAATACTATTTTATTACTATTTTTCCTTAACTGTGGCATGATATCAGCATTGATGATATGCATGGTTTTAAGGACGAAAAACATGTGGTTTTTAAGAAAAAAACCTTATGGCTCCTGTGGTTGAGTCTTTATGCTTATGATTGCATATCCTGCTTTACAACTTTATAGTTTGTTTCTAATGGGTTTCGACTCACGGTGTCGGATTTTGTGCAAACTATTTTCAGGTGAACATGAGCAGTTGACTTAAATGCCCATGGTGATGGAAGACTTGCTGTAGTTTTTCCTATTTTCAAGACATGTAGTTTTACATGCGATGCCTGTTTCCGAAGGCGAGTTTTGTACTCCTTGAGGCAATATTCTTATGTATGTATGGAATTGTTTGTTCATTGTTTATGAGAGATGAACCTTAGGTACTATGTTATCCAAATGTTGTATATTTTGAGTTGATGGTTTTTCAACTACAAATCTTATTTTCATAAATGGTATTTTGGGGGGCTTTCACGTGACTCTGGTATTTGGAGCGTGACACTTACACCCTCACCACTGGAGATTGGATGATGCCATACCCTCTGTACGTGTCAATACTATCGATCGAAAACATGCTCTACAATGTAAAATTGTGTTATTGCAATAATTAAAAATAGTATAATACATGAAATGATATAATACATGAAATGACATATAATGATATGTAAAGAGTCTTATGCTCTGGAGTTTAAAACAAAACCTGTCACTGATACTACTTCTGTCACAACCCATTTTCTAAATATACTGGCCATGACCGGTCAGTGAGTCAAAACTCACCAAAGATCTCTATGTTTCTTTATCTCCCAATCTTTATTATGAATTATGCCGAATGAATTTTTTTTCATTTCTTATTTCTTAACCAATCACATTCAAAGACATCTAAACTTGAAAAAGTAAATTATTCATTGAAATAAATTATTTTCATTTAAAACATTCCCAAAAACTTGTTTCACAAATAAAAACCACAAGAGCTTCTAACTATGAATTTTGCATCCAGCATTATTAAAACTTACTCTCAAGTACTTAATACAAAAATAGAAATGCAGCAATTACAGAAAATGAAATAAAACTATGCATAAATTAAACTTTCTCTTCCCGCCACCGGTTCTTCCATGCTTTTAAGCGTCACTTGAATAATTTCAACATCCGTTAGCAAAGCTTGTGTGAATTCAAATATATCTGAACTATTAATCGTTACACAGTATTAGAATGATATATTTCAAACGGTTTGACAGAATTCAGTAGGAAGCGACCACATAATTTATATGGTCATGATCATTTTTTATAGCCACCTGGTCATGGCTCTACCCTTATTACCTCGGCTCGCTAGTACACTTAACGTGCCCCAGCAGCCAAGACGCCATTTAACCGATCATTCTTACTCATTCATTCGTTTTCATTTAATCATCAAAATTTATTTTTCATTCTTTAACAGCATAACATATTAAGCATTCACGTAGACTAATTCAGATATAAAATGACCCACCTGATCAAGCAGAATTTGACTCAATTATCAGATGCAGACAGATCCTAATCTACATGTCATGTAAAAAGAGAATTCTAGTTATTATCTTATTTTCCTAAGATTTTCTCAAGTTTTATTTATTTAAGAAAATACATTAAATTGGTATCATTAAAATCTTGTAATCAAAATTAAGTTTTTAAGATTCTTATAAAAAATTAGTTTTTAAAACATTAAAATATTTCAACGGTTAAAATCTTTAAAATTTGAAAATAACTTCTACTTTAAAACATTTAAAACAATTTTATTCTTTTTTTTCAAAATAAGATTATATATATATTTGATTAAACCTTTATATATTTAAAGTATTTATTTTGTGTCAAATATGAGGATGAACTTAAGTTACTTCTTATCAAGTATAATTTTTTTTTAAAACACAATATTTGATCTTTTATTCTAAAAAAACTTCATTTTAATATAATTCATAAACTTTTAATATTTTTAGTAAAAATTGTACTATTTAGTTAATATCCTCTTCTGCTAAGACTATATATAAAGCCAAAAATTCCAATATAAAATTTGTATCAACTTTAAAAATATAATTTTTTCATAAAATCTTATTTTCAATATTTTAGTATTCTTAAATTATTTTATTAAAACTTTATGAAAGAAACGATTAATTTGTCATAAAATTAATAAAAACCTTATTCTATCATTATTATTATTATCATTATTATTTTTATAAAAACAAGAAGTGCCCAAAATAGAGCAACAACTAAACAGATTAACGCAAAACCAAATAAAGCTTAAAAACATAACAAAACCCTAACAATAGCTACAGGCCATGCACGCACAGTACATGCGCCAGTTCCATTTTGATTTTTCGACTCAATTTTGAGACACTCGTTTAGACGATCCAAACGTCGGTTTTGACGACCATTCATGGCTACGCGTTGGCGGTTGTGAAGTGAATCTAACCAAACTTACGGCGATCGAAATGGAGGTCCGAGGTGGCGACTGTTGTGGTCCAAAGTTAGGCTGAAAAATTATTTTTTAACAAAATTATAAAATGATAATTTTTTGGTTCAGGTTTGCTAAAACATATTACTGGCGATCAGAGCAGTTCATTAGCGGCGTTAGGGCATCAAAATGGTGGTCTAGAGGTGTTGGATTGTGGGGGAAATGGATGGTGGTACTGGCGGTGCAAGACGTGGTGTGCGGTGGTGAATGGGTGGGTGACGGGTGTGTGCGTGTGTGGTTGTCAGGGGGGGTTTTTGGGGGTGCCAGAGGCACTGGTGGTGGTCGTCGGTGGCCTCTGGTTGTGGTGGTGATGGCTGTTCTAGAAAATACAGAGAAGAGAGATGTCAGAGAGAGAGAGAGAGAGAGAGAGAGCAAAACAAAGGAGAGAGGGAAATGGAGAGGTGGCCGATGGTTGGCGAGGGCAGAGACAGTGGATGGTGAGAACGGCAGCTCCAGAGGTGGCCGACGGCGTGGGAATGGGGCGTCGAGGGTCGGTCTGTTCTGCACTTCTTTCTTCTTCTTTTTTTCTTTTTTTACCTCTCTTTCCTCCTGATCTCACACTCATGTGAGACCCGATTCCTTTTTATTTTCATATATATATCTCATGTGTTGTTTACCACTTTGCTCGTTGTTTAGAATAGCATGCTTATGTATACGTGTTACGCATGCGGGGTTGTGGTTTCGTTTCTTTGTTTGGGTTTTTCCCAGCGTTGACTGCTCGAGCGGTGGGTGCGCGCTCGAGCAGGCTGGTGGCAGGGTGTGGGTCTGTGAGGTGATCGCTCGAGCGATGGTCGTCTGCTCGAGCGGTGGTGTGGCAAAGATGTATGTTGGTAGGGGTCCGCTCGAGCGGTGTTTGGGCACTCGAGCAGTGGAGCCCTGGCACGAAAATCTATAAAATCCACAAAAATATCTTTTGAGTCACAAAAATACCATTTTCAAGCCAATCTCTTTCTCTACACCTTTTTTTCTCTGCCTTCTCTTTAACTTCTCGGGGGCTTGGGACTTAGTTTTCAACGATTAGACAGCGGATCCTTAGTATCCTCATGGTGGGCTACGCTTCATTCGGATAGAATTTTATTCTGACGTAGTTTGATTTTGCAAGTGGATCGAGGCGTCAAGTTTTTGACTCAACGAGGTAGGATCCTATACTATGTTGTCTTTAAAGGGTGCTACATGCAATTATATTCTTTTTTACCGGTTAAAAATGTATGAAAAATTAATTTATATTTCACTAAATTTGGTTTTGGTTTAAAAGGCATTTTGTGTTGTTTTCGGTTGGATAGAATCGGGTTTTGAATGTTTAATTCGAGGTTTTGTAGTAGTTTTTGGCTTCTATATTTTTGAGGGTGTAAAAAGGGAGTTTGGAGGCTTCGATTTGGGTTTGAAAATGGAAATTTGAAGTATAATGGTGAAGAGATTGGGTTTTGGGGCTTAGAACTCAAAATAGAAAAAATCTGGATTTTTCTCGGGTGCCTGCTCACTTGAGCGCTCGATATCTGCTCGAGTGGACTGGCTGCGCAGTGCCATTTTCTTTTGATCATATCTCCCTCATTCGGACTCATAATCGGCCATTCAGACTCATATCTCCCTCATTTGAAAATGGAAATTTGAAGTGTGATGGTGAAGAGATTGGGTTTTGGGGCTTAGAACTCAAAATAGGAAAAATCTGGGTTTTTCTCGGGTGCCTGCTCGCTTGAGTGCTCGATGTCCGCTTGAGCAGACTGGCTGCACAGTACCATTTTCTTTTGATCATATCTCCCTCATTTGGACTCATAATTGGGCCATTTTTGTACTCAAACTGAAGCCCTGAAAGTTTTCTTTCTAATGACACCTTTCTCACAATAAAATTCTTTTTGTAGAAAAGGTTATGATCAAAATAGTTAGGGTATGTCAAACTTTCTTAACCATTTTTCATCCGTTTTTGGTCAAATGTCATGTTTTATGTTTAAACCTTGTTTGTTTGGGTAAAAAAAAAGTTTTACGCTTTTTGTGATTTATTACATGATATGACTTGTGGACGTTCATAGTTTTCAAAAGGTGGTTTTGAAAACAGAGGATTTGTGAAAATCTTAAAACGTGTTTTTGGAGATTTAGAGCTAACCCTTGGGGTTGAGTCTTAGCTTTTTAAATATTTTGATGAAAACATGTTTCAAATGCTGTTTGATCTCCATGGATGATGGATGATGTAGTGGTCGGTCATTGGATCTCTTTATGCACATGTTGATGTATAACTATTTTACGAGTTTTTCGTAGTTCAGCTACGTACTAGTTTTTAAATGATTTGTTAGATATACCGTGGCAGTGTTTGAGTTGGGTGTTTCATCTCTTGGTTGTAGCCTGTAAAGAGCAGTTAGGTGCTTCTTCCCACAATTGTAGCCTATAAAGAGCAGTTAGGTGCTTCTTCCCTCGGTTTTAGCCCGTAAAGAGCTTGTTGCCCCCATGTGTGGTTGCGTTGTTGTAATTTCGTATAGAACTTGTCATTACATAGCAGATAATGGGTAAAAGTCTATAGTTGTTGCCTTTGTCTTGAGTTGACAGAGTTGGTACATAGGATTCATTTTATCTTATTTTTCTCGGCTGTGCGACCTGAGTAGAGGATACTATTTTGTTACTATTTTTCCTTAATTGTGGCAGGTTATTTGCACGGTTTGCAATGCATGGTTTTAAGGATGGAAATCCCTTTTTACACTCTTGTGGTTGAGTCAGTTCATACTATATGATTGTATATCCTGCTTTACAGCTTTATAGTCTACTTCTATTAGGCTTTGGCTCACAATGTGGGACTTTGTGCAAACCTTTTTCCGGGATAGGTGAACATGAGGAGTTGACCTAGAGATGCCCATGGTGGTGGAAGACTTGAATTAGTTTTCCTGTTTGTTTTGAGACATGTATTTTTACATGTGATGCCTGTTTCTGAATGCGAGTTTTGTATGCTGTGAGGCGATATACTTTATGCATGTATGGAACTGCATGTTTACTATTTATGAGAGATGAATCTCTGGTACTCTTTTATCCAAATACTGTATTTTTGGGTTGATGGTTTTACAAATGAAAATCTTACTTTCATAGATATTGTTTTGGTGAGCTTTCACGAGACCCTGGAGTTTGGGGCATGACACTCCAATTCACATGCTGAGGCAAACCCTAAGCTAATCTCATGTATATATCCTGATGGTTGTAACACTAACGAAGGTAACTCATTGCTTAGGTTAAAGGCTCAGTTAATTGCTTGTTTAAATCACCGGTTATAAACATAACTCACCACCAATTATAAACATAACTCTCATATTCAATACTAGGTGTTTGCAGGTATATCTCATCGTATTAGGTGGAACCTATTGACGGCAAGACATAGGTGCAGTGGGTTGTAAGTCTCCATTTAGTCTGTAAGGCCAAGGACTCACCTTTTATTGAATGTTATTCCTGTTAATTATTTCATTTTAATGGCTAGAATCATTAGATCATTCTCTAATATGCTTTCTGATGAAGGTTTATCTAGGTCGCCACAAATCGTAAACCAAAGTGAATCAGATGTTGAAAATATGGAAAAAAAACTTTAACAAATTGGTCAATGCCTAAAAAGAACATAAATGAATTATATGATAAAAATTTTGAACTAAAACAAACATATAAAATTAAAACAGTTGAACAAGTATTACCGGTTACAAACCAATATCAAACATTTCAACTCTTAGATCCAAATATGATTAAAAATTTTCAAAAAAAATTTAAATTCCTACATTTAGGATTAGTACAAGTTGGTATAAAACCTATGAATAGATTAAACTTAAATGAATCTATTATTTGTTCATTAGTAGATTTAAGACATAATTCTTATTCTGATGCATTATTAGGAACCAACAAAACTAGTTTAGTTCATGGTCCTGTTTATTTTGAATGTTTTCCAAATTTTGAGGTTTCACTTTATGATTCAACAATATTAAAAATGTTAATTTTACAAATACAAAATAAAAGATATAATATGGATGCTTTAGCATTAAACTTACAAATAACGTATATAGTATATTTAAAAGTAATGACAATGTTAGCTCCAATGTTTAAAGGAATTACAAGTCCTCAAGGATCAACAATCATGTTTCAATCAAATATTAATAGATCTCAAGTTATTACATCAAAAGTTATTAAATGGCATGAAATTGATGAAACTGACCAACAAGATAACAATAGCTGGCATATGTCACAAATTATGCCCCCGCAAACAACTCAAACAGAAACAAATCTAGACTCCATTGTTGAGTTTCTCGATGGATCTTGTCACGCCCCAAACATTCGGGTCACGCGAAAGCCCACCAAAACACCATTTAAGAAAATAGGTTTCACAGTTGATAATTAAAATATACAACATATGGATAAAAGATCCCCACAGTTCAACTCTCATAAACTGAAAACATGCATCTCATACATGAATAATTATATCGCCAAAAGGCGTACAAAACCAGCCTCAACAGGCGTCACATGTGTAAGTACATGTCTCATAAAGGGAAAACTATAGCAAGTCTTCCATCACCTCTGCAACTAGGTCAACTCCTCATGCTCACCTGAAAAGGTTTTAGAGCAAAATCCCACACCGTAAGCCGAACCCCAATAGAATATAGACAATAAAACTGTAAAGCAGGCTATGTAATTATACACACACGGGCTCAACCATGGGAGCCAAAAAGGGTTTTTCTTCCAAAATCATAAGTTTTCCATCAGACTACCACGAGTCTCAAAAAGGTTTTATCTCATAAAACCCCACATTTTTCATCCTTCAAACTATGCATATCATCCTAACAGATATCATGCCACAATTAAGGGAAAGCTGTAAATAAAATAGTAAGCTCCACTTAGGCAACACAGTCGAGGAGAAAAGATGTAAATGAAATCCAATGTATCGACTTTGTCGTACAGACAAAGGTTACAACTATAGACTCCTGCCCATTACCCTAGTCCTGACCCTTTGAAGGCTTGCTAGGTAATGACAAGTTCTATACGAAGTTACAACAACAACGCCATTCACGGAGACAACCGACTTCTTTACGATTTTCCACGACCGATGGACGAAACATAACCAAACCACGTTTACGGGGATTAACCCGAGGGACCTTAGCGAACCCACTCTACGCACGTTTTTGGACTTATACCAAGGAGCAATAGAAGCCCAACTCAAATCATACTCTGTCATGGTACATCTATGGATAACATTTAAAAATCTACCGTACCTCAATTACGAAACCCATAAACAGTTTATACACCACATGTATAAAAGAGATCCATCAAAATGGAGATCTAAAACCATTTCCAACAAAACGAGTAAAAAGGTGAGACTCAACCCCGCGAGTTAGCTCCAAACCTCCTAAAAGATGTTTTTCACCCGATTTCACAAAACACCTTGTTTTCAAATCTCCTTTTGAAAACTACAGATACCACGTACCTGAAACATGCATACAACCGAGAAAAGGCGTAGAAACCCACTTTTACCCAAAAATCACGATTTACAACATGTAAACAACATTTCATGCATTTCAGGGAGTAGGTCTAGAATCCTACCTTAGAGAGTCAAGAACTCGATGTCTCAAAACTGAACGTCGTCAGAACGAGAATTCGACTGGATGTATGCATTGCCCTCGGCCTCGATAGCAAGGAACCACAAAGGAACCAACAACAAACCAAGCCCCGGGCCCTCAAAACTAGAGAGAAGGCAGAGAGAATGGAAAGAAAAAGCTTTTCTAAATATTCCAGCCCTTGGAACTACTTATAAACACGCCAAAAAGGCAGTTCAGTCAACTGAAGAGGCCACTTCAGTCGACTGAAGCTCCTTGAAAAACGTGAACCGCCACAGTTCAGTCAACCGAACCTCCTGGTTCAGTCGACCGAACCCAAGAAAAACACCTCAGTGGACTGAACTCAACACCCCAGTCGACCGAACTCCTTTACTATTTTTGGTCTCAGGTTTGTGACGAAAAATATGATTTTTGGTCCAAACGCAAGCCAAACGAGCCTCTACCAAATCCCGAAAAGCATATAACACACTTATACATGCTGTTCTACAACTTTAAAATAGAAGCCATGCATCGATGCTATCATATACAGGAATAAAAGCATCACGTATATAAATAACTCAAAATTAAAAGGTCAAGGTCTCACAGATCTGTTTTATTACAATTTCCTCCTAGACGATTTGAATCTTTACTAAGTTCTAAAAGAAATGAAACACCATTAGTTCGACGAACTCAATCATTAAGATCACAACAATATTATACACCACCTCCATCATTAAATAGGTTTAACCAATCATCCAAAAATTATCCCATGTCTGGTATTCAAATAGAAAACCAAATTCCACAACCATTATATCGAAATGATTTCAATTAAGATAAGGAAGAAGAATTAGAAATTGATTTAACATCTTTAAATATTAATATGTTAACAATTTCTACACAACCAATAGAAATTAATATAGATGAAATAATGAAGGAATATATGGCTTCATATAATAAATATAATCGTAACTGTTTTACGATTAATCATACAATTGAGGAAGAAAAAAGTATTAAAAGTCAATACTTACAATATTTAAAGGACAATCAAATTAATATTCAATTTTTCCCTTGGTATTATCATATGTATTGTCCCTAACATCATATGATCATTCCCCATGAATTATTAAATGCGTCTATTAATACGTTTGAGAAAAAATAGACAACTACTGATGGTTGTGAATCCAAACCTATTCATCCTCCTAGTAGAACAATTATACTTGGACTTAGCGTTAAGGTTCGTCCCTTCTCCGAATCTGATCAACATATTCCCAATCAATTAAATTATACTAATACTTATCTCCAAACCCTGGAAGAACAAGTCAATCGTATTGAAAAACTCGAAACAACTGCTACAAATATTGTAGGTCATAAAATTGATGTTATTTATAATATAGTAAAAAATTAGATGCAAGAGCCGTTACACCCAATTCACCTATTTTTACACCCTCCATGGTAACATCTTTAACTTTTTCCAAATATAAATTACAAAATTCTTCACAAGAATTTATGGAATAATTACAAAAATCTTTACAAAAATCACAAGCTTCAACATTTAACCCTGTAAAAGAAGAAGATAATAAATCTATACATGTTATTGAATATGATGAAGAAAAAGAATTAAAAAATTTATATTCACAATTTCAGGAATCACCCAATCAAGTTCAAGAAACATATATAACTGCTAAACCAGTAACAAAAAATTATTATCCTCGACCAACACCTATCGATTTACAAATTGAAGAAAGAACGTATCCAATGATATTTAATGGAGCCAATTTAATATAATAGAATTTAGATGGTAAAATTGATTATCAAATAATTGAAATGGGACAACATATGACGATGGCTGCTAATGCGGTATTATCTCAAAATCCCTCTAATAATGATGCTTTTGTAGGAGAATTATTAATCGCAGGATTTTTCGGCCAACTAAAAGGTTGGTGGAATAATTATTTAAGTGAATAACAAAAATTAAGAATTTTAACATCTGTAAAAAGAAATGAACATAGTCTCACTATTGAAGAAAATGGTCTTTCTGTAAGTAATATTATTACAACCCTAATTACATCAATAATTCAATATTTTGTTGACAATACACAAATTGTACTTGAAAGAGTTATGGAATTATTAATAAATTTACGTTGCCCCACGTTAACTCATTGTAGATGGTACAAAAATGTATTCTTGTCTAAATTATATCAACGCAATGATCCTAATCAAGATTTTTAAAAAGAACGGTTTCTTGCTGGTCTTCCTACCTTATTTACGAAAAAAGTAAAAAATCGTATCAGAAATAAAAATTAAGGTTTAATTTCTTATCACCAATATACATATGGTGAATTAATATCAGAAATCTGTGCCGAAGGATTAGTATTATGTAATGATATTAAATTAAAAAATCAGTTAAAGAAAGAAAAACGATTAGGTAAAACTGAACTTGGTCAATTTTGTTATCAATTTAGTTATAATACAATTAAATCCCTATTAGATAGCGATAAAAAGATTAAGAAAAGAAAATCTTATAAATATAATCGTTATAAGTTTAAATACAAATATAAACCTATACATAAAAAATATAACAGACCCTATAAATCATACAAAAGACAACAAAATACGAAATATCATCAAAAATCATCCAAATATCTTAAGTCTAATAAAAATCAAAGGTCTACAAATCAAGCAACAACAAGTAATGATAAATCTTGCTGAAAATGTGGTAAGGTTGGTTATTTTACAAATAAATGTTATACTAAACAGAAAATTAATGAACTTAATTATTCTAATGAATTAAATAAACAATTAGGTAATTTATTGTTAAATTCTCATCATCTTAGCGATAATGAAGACTCATAATTCGAAGATGAAGAATATGATTCAGATACATCCAATAATCAATCACTAACACTAGAAGAATTAAATCAGGATGATACAATATCAAGTGAGGATGAATCTGACATTGAAAATATTAAAAATCAATGCTGTACGAAATGTCAAACTCAACAAGATTATTATCAAGCAATATTAAATGTGAATAGATTATCAATCAATGTATTATCAAAACCAGAAAAAGATTTATTAGATACATTAAATCAAATTAAAAATCCCAAAATCCGATCAAAAATAATATTACAATATTTAGACCAGGTAACTGCAAAAATTGAAAATAGTCCACATTTACAACAAGTAAATACTACAAAAGTTGATTTTTAAAATGTTTTAAAAAGACTAGAAAAACAACTAAAACAACTCCCAACAACCTCAGAAATGTATCAAGAAATAAATCAGTTAAAACATGATGTTCAACATTTACAACAAAGAATTTCAATTTTAGAAATTAAAAGAGATAAAAAAGAACCAATGCATTTTGCACATGAACCCTCTCCTAGTACAGAAGAAAGTACTACAGTTCATAAAAATAATAAAAATAATAAAAATAAAAATAAAGGAATAATTACACAAGAACCTAATCCTAATCTAACCATCAATGAAACTAATTTTCCTTCCTTAAATCAAATAATGTTTCAAAAATAGTATATAAAAATACATCTAGTAATTCAAGAAGATTTTATTGTTGAAGCCACAGCGCTAGTTGACTCTAGTGCTGATCTTTACTGTATTAGAGAAGGATTAATACCAACTAAATATTTTTAAAAAATTAAACAAAATCTTCTTACTGCTAATGGCAGTTCTATGAAAATAAATTATAAATTATCTAATACTTATATTTGTAATCAAGGTATATGTTTACAAACAGAATTTGTTTTAGTCCCAGACTTATCTCAACACATGATATTGGGAACACTATTTTTGACAATGATTGCACCTTTTCAAGTAACGCATGATGGAATTTCTACAAAATTAATGGAAGATCAAGAAATTATCTTTCCATTTCTTTTTCCTCCTCAACCTCATATATTATAAGAACTAAAAACCAATTTAATTTTTAAACATAAAAAAATTCATTATCTCCAAGAAGAATTGTCCTACTCTCAAATTGAAGAACAAATACATAAATTTGAAATACAACAACAAATAGAAGAATTTAAAACTTTATATGAGAAAGACTTATGCTCAAATCTTTCACATGCTTTTTGGCATCGTAAACAACATATTGTCCAATTACCATGTCACGCCCCAAACTCCGGGTCACGTGAAACACCCACAAACAACAAAACATTACACCAAACCCGAGAATATACTCTCAATATAAAACATACATGTATTGTATTTAATCACCAAACGGCTTACATTACACGATTCTAATACCGAAAAACATGTTATAGCATACATGTTTAAAACTAGCAAAAAGGAAGACTACTGCTCTTCTACCTCTCCAGCAGCCCCGTATCAACCTACGTGACCGGTACTTAAAAAATATTTTAAATCCCATACCGTGAGCCAAGCTCAACAGATAATAGACAACATATGCAATATAAGCTAAACATGCTAGGAAAACGAGGTACAGTTTCAGACTCTCTTTCAAGCCTTCAAAATAATTTTTCACAAGTAAGGAAAAGCGAGGATAAAAATCATTTTTGACTCACACGAGCCTTGAAAACGATTCCTTTATGTTATCACTCCCTCAGGTCACAAATAGAGTTTAAAATTGGTTTATCCGTCCCATAATGCATTTCATGCAATCTACGCAACTTCTCGGACTTTCACCGAGGGACTGCAGCCCCCATCCATGCACCTTTTCAGGTTCTCCCCGAAGGACCTCAGCCCCAACACCCGCATCTTCTCGGCCTCTCACCGAAGGACTGCCGCGCCAATGCATCTTGTTAACCAGGGTTAACATGCACCGAACCACGTATCCATCTATCTCATTCCATACACCTATGCATAACCCAATCAAGATTTAAATGTATAAAACATACCACATGCACCACATGCATGCGCTCCACAAATCCAACACATACATGCCTAATAAAACTTTTTGTTTTAAAGCATAAACCATGTTACACGTAACGACATCAAAGTCACGTAATCCATTTACATAATTCGTACATAAATAAACTAGACGTATAAATGCACATAACCAGTTATAAACACACATAGCCATATAAAACTTCACATCACGGTGCCACCCGTCAACTAGCTCGACATCCACTCACATGGATATCCAACAACCCATAAAACCAAGCCTAAGCCAAAGGCCAACGCTAAACCCCTCAAACCATGAGGTCACGAAACACTACCTTTCCTCCAAAGGTGTCATGAGCTCAAACACGTTCCAAACCCAACTACATCGCACACAACCGTGCCCCAACAACCCCTATTTAGCCATGCGCGTCACCCCCGAGGACGGCATCTAAACAAACACTCGAGGCCACGACACGACCCTTGAAGCCACAACCCGACCAATCGAACCCTGAAAAGAATCCAACAGTATTTCAATCGACTAATCCCATAATCAATCAACTTAATACCATTCAAAACCAATCGAAAACCAAGAAACAAACCACCAAACCACAAACACAAAACTGCCCAGGTCTAGTCGACTGGACCCTAACCCCTAGTCGATTGGAAAGCACACTAGAAAAGCCAAAAATGCCTAAAACATACTGTCCAGTCGACTGACCCTCACGGTCCAGTTGACCGAACCTAAGAACCCAGGCTCTAGTCGATTGACCCCACTGCCCAGTCCACTGAGCTGAGGCGAAAATAGGTTCCCAGCTACAAGTTTACCTCTCCAAGCCTCAAATCAACACCTCCAAACACCCATCCAACACCCTCGGACATACACACGCCAAGGCCTTACACCAAATTCACAAAAGAAATACTCGACACCCGATTCTATCAATCGAAAACAACGAAAAATGGGTTTTAAACCCAAAAACCAAACTTAAAACAAACCTAGATCTATAGCAATCTAACAGTTAAAAACACACACTATTACATGTAGCACCTTATATGACATGAGAGTCTAGGATCCTACCTCCGTAAGTTAAAAACTTGATGCCTCGAACCACGTGCAAAATCGAGCCTCGTCAGAATAAAATTCCGTCCGGATGAACGCGTAAACCACGATGTCAAAAGTAAGGGTCCGCTGTTAGATCGTTGAAAATCGAGCCCCAGGCCCCCGAAAAGTTAGAGAGAAGGCGGAGAGAAAAAGGACAAAACTTAGTGGAGAAGTTCTGAAAAAATCTTTTGAAAATATCTAAATCCAGATATTTATAGGCCTCCAAAATATATTTTATTGAAATTTTTCAAAATTCGCACCGTAACATCCGACGACCCCTGGAACCAACCCCACATGCATATCTAACCTCGATCATGCATCAAAAAGCATTCAAACATGCAAAATCAAAAATGGGAAACACGCGTCAAAAAATGCCGAAAAGAAAAATGGGTCAGGGTCTCACAACTCTACCCCCTTAAAGGAACTTCGTCCCTGAAATTCGACTCAAGGTCAAAACAACAAACTGTCGATTGCAATCGACATAGGCATACGAGATGTCTGCCAAACCATTCCTAGGATATAGTCAAACAAGGTTAGGCATCCTAAACAACAGCCAACTATCTCAAAGACACGGGATCAACAACTCACCCCAACCTCACATCTTCACCAACCGCTACCTCAATAACACAGCGCACCACCTACGGAATCCATCACCAACACCCAAACAGATGCAAGAAAGAAACTGGCCCAAAACCTGCATACTTAGAAAATATCTCTGCTCGTTGAAGGCATATATATACATCCTCTAGCACGACCGGTGCCCTAGATGAACTAGGCGCTATGAGTGCATACGCTTTGGGCAATGTTGCTTTGGCCTGTCCACCATGACTCGGCGCTGTCGGCTGCCGCACCGATTGAACTGAAGTTCCCCTATCTGTTACCTGGGAAGTCTAAACGACAAGATGCTGCTATCGATCTTGCGCAAACGAACTCGCCGCACGTCTACTGTACTCGATACGCTTTCCCTTGGGGACAAGTCCTGCGGATATGTTCGGGCTAGCCACATCCATAACAAATCTGTAACTCCCTCTTCTATGAATGATGAACCCATGAACCCTGGGATTGCCTCGGCTGCGGGCAATCTACCATACGATGTTCAGGCTGCCTGCATCGATAGCAAATCAACTCCCTCCACTCGGGCCTCCCAGATGAAGCCACTGATGGTGCTGGTGCAGAGAACTGCTGTGGTAAACCAAATGGATGAGAGTTAGGACCAGATGACCTCTACCTCTTATTGGAACGCCCACCCGTATGTGCCTCTGTTCCACCCTGTGATGTCCTGGCCTCCATAGAGGCTTAAATCTCAGTCATAGTGCTCTCCACCCACGCTACCGCCTCCACCAGCTCTGTGAACACATAAAGTCCCATTGTGACCACACGCTCCCTGTTGGCCGGCTTCAAGCCACGCTCAAACCTCATCGAACGTAACTTGTCTGTGCTCACTAACTTCGGTGCAAATCGGGGCAAGCTCGTAAACCTGGCCTCATACTGCATAACATCCATGGCCGCCTAGGTATAAGTGTAGAACTCCTCCCTATATAAGTCCCTCTTCAAAGTCGAGAAGTATTTCTCCATAAACACACCTGTAAAGGCTGCCCATGTGACCCCCACTGTGTTCTTGGCATACCTTCACCACTGGTGAGCATTACCTCTCAGCTAAAAGGTGGCAAAAGAAACTTGCAACTCATCCTCCACAATCTGCAATGTGTCAAGGATTCGGGTCACCAACTCCAATCGCTCTGTCGCCACAATAGGATCAGGATCTCCAACAAAAGTAGGTGGATCCATGCACATGAACTCCCGCATCGCTACTGTAGCCCTCACCTCAGGCACTCTCTCTCTCTAATGGTCTCACCCCTAGCTGTCTTAATAAGCTGCTGGATAGAACCCACCAGCGTACGGAATAACTCAGTCGCGTCCATCGGTCCCAGGGGAACATTTACATCCCCAGCATCAGGGAAAGGAACATCCCCTTGGTCAACACCGGGGCCACGGCCTCGCCCTCTCCTCGCAGACATTGCGTCTATATGAAAAAGACAGAGCATAAGACGTAGAACATAGCATGAACATAAACGCTAACCACATAAGCATGCTAACACATAATCACATAGGTTCATGCTAAACAAATCCCGCATACTGAGGAGAACCGACAAGAATGACACATCAATCTGGATAACCTACTCAGAGTCCTTGCTAGAAATCACGTCAGCTAAACGCGTTTTTAACTTGACTCCCAAGTTTGTTAATCTAAACGCCCAAAGGCAAGACTATCACTCCTAAGATTCAACCCCCATGCTCACATATACACATCATTCACATATCTAACATGCTGACACGTTCATGTTATCAAAGCGTCTAAACACATGCAATCAAGCACACATAACCAACCTCAAACGGAATACACCCTCTTCCCATGGCTCTTAGATATTCTAACCCAGAGCACTGATACCAATCTATCACGCTCCAAACTCTAGGTCACGTGAAATACCAACAAATAACCAAACTTACACCCAACCCGAAAATACACTCTCAATATAAAACATACATGCATTGTATATAATCGCCAAATGGCTTACATTACACGGTTCTAACATCGAAAAACATGTTATAGCATACATGTTTAAAACTAGCAAAAAGGAAGACTACTGCTCTTCCACCTCTCCAGCAGCCCCGGATCAACCGGCGTGATTGGCACCTGAAACACATTTTAAATCCCACACCGTGAGCCAAGCTTAGCAGATACTAGACAACACATGCAATATAAGCTAAGCATGCTAGAAAAACGAGGTGCAATTTTAGACTCTCTTTCAAGACTTCAAAATAATTTTTCACAAGCAAAGGAAATTAAGGATAAAAACCATTTTTGACTCACACGAGCCTTGAAAACGATTCCTTTATGTTATGACTCCCTCAGGTCACTAATAGAGTTTAAAATTGGTTTATCCGTCCCATAATGCATTTCATGCAATCCATGTAACTTCTTGGACTTTCACCGAGGGACCGCAGCCTCTATCCATGCACCTTTTTGGGTCATCTCCGAAGGACCTCAGCCTCAACACCCGCATCTTCTCGGCCTCTCGCTGAAGGACTGTCGCCCTAACGCATCTTGTTAACCAGGGTTAACATGCACCAAACCACGTATCCATCTATCTCATTCGATACACCAATCCATAACCTAACCAGAATTTAAATGCATAAAACACACCACATGCACCACACGCATGCGCTCCACAGATCCAACACATACATGCCAAATAAAACTCTTAGTTTTAAAGCATAAACCATGTTACACGTAACAACATCAAAGCCACGTAATCCATTTACATAATTCGTACATAAATAAACTAGAGTTATAAATGCGCATAACCAGTTATAAACGCACATAGCCATATATAACTTCACATAACGGTGCCACGCGTCAACTAGTCCGACATCCACTCATATGGATAACCAACAACCCATAAAACCAAGCCTAAGCCAAAGGCCAACGCTAAACTCCTCAAACCACGAAGTCACGAAACACCACCTTTCCTCCAAAGGTGTCATGAGCTCAAACACGTTCCAAACCCAACCGCAATGCACACAACCGTGCCCTAACAACCCCTATCTCGCCATGCGCGTCACCCCCAAGGATGACATCCAAACAAACACCCGAGGCCACGATACGACCCAACCCACGAAGCCACAATCTGACCAATCGAACCCCGAAAAGAATCCAACAGTATTTCAATCGACTAATCCCATAATTAATCAACAGAATACCAGTGAAAACCAATCAGAAACTAAGAAACAAACCACCAAACCACAAACACAAAACTGCCCAGGTCTAGTCGACTGAACCCTAACCCCCAGTCGATTGGAAAGCTCACTGAAAAAGCCAAAAATGCCCAAAACATACTATCTAGTCGACTGACCCTCACGGTCCAGTCGATCGAGCCCAAGAACCCAGGCTCCAGTCGACTGACCCCACGGTCCAGTCAACTGGGCTGAGGCAGAAACAGGTTCCGAGCTACGGGTTTAGCTCTCCAAACCTCGAATCAACGCCTCCAAACACCCATCCAACACCCTCGGACATACACATGCTCAGGCCTAACGCGAAAACCACGAAAGAAACACTCGACACCCGATTCCATCAACCGAAAACGATGAAAAATGAGTTTTAAACCCAAAAACTAAACTTGAAATAAACCCAGATCTACAGTAATCTAACCGTTTAAAACACACACGATTACACGTAGTACCTTTATATGACATGAGAGTCTAGGAACCTACCTCGGTGAGTTAAAAACTCGACATCTCGAACCACGTGCAAAATCGAGCCTCACAGGAATGGAATTCCATCCGAATGAACGTATAGACCACGATGCCAAAAGCAAGGATCTGCTGTTGGATTGTTGAAACCAAACCCCAGGCCCCTAAAAAGTTAGAGAGAAGGCAGAGAGAAAAAGGAAGAACCTTAGTGTAGAAATTTTGAAATTTTTTTTTGAAAATATCTAAGTCCAGATATTTATAGGCCTCCAAAATATCTTTTTTTGAAATTTTTTAAAATTCGCACCGTAATATCTCACGGCCCCGGGATCCAACTCCACATGCATATCTAACCCCGATCATGCGTCAAAAAACATTTAAACATGCAAAATCAAAAATGAGAAACACGCATTGAAAATGCCGAAAAAATGGGTTAGGGTCTCACATACCATATGAATCTAATTTTAATGAAAGATTCATTCCTACAAAAGCTCGGCCATCTCAGATGGATCAAACACAATTAGAATATTGTAAAGAAGAAATTCAAGATTTGTTAGATAAAAATTTAATTCGTTCCAGTCAATCACCATGGTCATGTGCCGCATTTTTTGTAAACAAAAACACCGAATTAGAAAGAGGAACACCTAGACTACTAATCAGTTATAAACCATTAAATAAAGTCTTACAGTGGATTAGATATCCAATTCCTAATAAAAAAAAGATTTATTAAACCGTTTACACTAAGCAAAAGTATTTTCTAAATTTAACATGAAATCTAACTTTTGGCAAATTCAAATTGATGAAAAGGATAGATATAAAACAACATTCACTGTGCCATTTGGACACTATGAATGGAATATTATGCCTTTCGGCCTAAAAAATGCTCCTTCCGAATTTCAACAAATTATGAATGATATTTTCACATGCCATACACAATTTTGTATTGTTTATATAGATGATGTTCTTATTTTTTTTCTCATTCATATCATAACATATCAAACATCTACATAAATTCTATAATATTATTAAAAACAATGGATTAGTTCTCAGTGCCTCAAAAATGAAATTATTCCAAACTAAAATAAAATTTATTGGTCATAATATTTATCAAGGCACAATAATTTCCATCTATAAATCTATAGAATTTGCAGATAAATTTCTGGATGAAATTTTAAATAAAACTCAATTACAAAGATTTCTAGAAAGTTTAAATTATATTAAAGAATTCTATCACGATATGCATAAGGTTACAAAATTATTATACCAAAGATTAAAAAAGAATCCAAAACCTTGGACACAGCAATATACAAAAGCTGTCCAAAAAATTAAACAACATGCAAAGCAACTCCCATGTTTATGTTTGCCGATCCCTAATCCTTTTAAAATAGTAGAGACAGACGCCTCTGACATTGGCTATGGAGGTATCTTCAAACAAAAACATCAAGGTAAAGAACAATTACTTCGATATACTAGTGGAGTATGGAAACCTACTCAATGTCATTATTTCACAATTAAAAAAGAAATATTATCAATTGTTTTATGTATCACTAAATTTGAAAGTGACTTATTAAATCAAAAGTTTTTGTTAAAAATTGATTGCAAAGCTGCCAAAGATGTTTTACAAAAATATGTCAAAAATATTGCTTCAAAACAAGTATTTACTCATTGGCAAGCTATTTTATCTATATTTGATTTTGATATTGAATTTATTAAAGGAGAATATAATTCTTTGCCTGACTTTTTAACTTGAGAGTTTTTGCAGCGATCTTCTAAACACCTATCAATTTATATACTGACAAAGGTAAATATGAGTACCCCACGCAATCTCGCACGCACACAACAGATGAAAGATAAAGCCCCCTTTCACTCTATTCCAAAAGCGTAATCTCAATATATACCCAATGAAACCTTATTTCCCATTACTCCTCTGAAAGAAGAGGATTACAAAGTGATTATTGCAAAGAGTGATAAAGAAAAGTCTTTGGCTATTACTAAACTTATTGGAAATTATCTTCCACCCAAATGGTACTATCTATCAGAAATCGGCACTCCAAATAGATATTTTTTTGAAACGCTCCTTGTTGAGATTGGTTCAATCAAAATTCAACACAATTCAAATGATAATAGTAAAACCATTAGTTGTTCAAAGTGTGTAATCCAAAAAATTATTTTCAAAAATGATTGAGATCGAGGCGATAATTTCAACAAAATTTTTAAAAATGACGCAATCAGACTAAAAACTTATAATTATTATGATTATCAAAGAGCTTTTCACAATATATTTTATCTTCAAAATGATGTGATGAAATACTCGTGGTTCATCAATTTTTGTAACAATTTTGAATCATACATTCCATATTGGTTTCACTTTTGGTGGACTGAATTTGGACCTCATCCGAATATTTTACCTTCTATTCTTCAAGAACTGTATACTCATTATACCAAATATTCAAATCCTTTGAATCCTTAGCTTTTACATTTTTATGCGGATTTTTCACTTCCCTAGTTTCTCCAGTGGAAATATACAATTTCAATTGCCAATAATATTCCTTATCTTGCTCGGAAATTTGCCACTTGATGCTGGGATAAATTTGATATTCCCCACATATTTTCCTAACACCCTAAAAAATTATTATCTTGCCTCATTTGTTCACAAATCCAAATTGTTTGAGAAACACTCTAAAACTTCTTATGCATCCAAATTAGCTTCTATATCGTCTCCAAAATCCACATCTTCATCATATGATATGCTAAATTTTGATATTGCTGCCATTGATTCTAAAGTTCTTCAAAGAAATCCATCTTTATCAAATCCCAAGGATGCCCTTCCAAAAGCCATTCAAAAAGAAATTTATTCTCAAATTGCAAATGAAGACCTTTTGGGTGAAAACCCAAAAGACGATGATTTCAGTCCTCAGTCAAATGAGGATGATTATTTCGGGATAAATTTTGATTCTGCTTCATTATGAAGCCAGGAGCGTAATTTTGCTAATTATATGCAAAGATTTCATTTTTATCCTTATGAATCAAATTATGCCCCCTCATTATTATTATTATTATTATTATTATTATTATTATTATTATATATATATATATATATATATATTATTTTTTTAAAATGGGTATTATGAAACATCATAATTTTCGCATTTAATTTGTAATGGTCACAATCAAAAATTTAATAGCGCCACTATTATTATAATTACTTATTTATTTATTTTAATTAATTGTATTTTTTTTGAGATATTATAGACCAATCGGGCCAGGATCCAAACCCAGTGCCAAGCGCAGATCCAAGCCTTACAACTCGAATTGTAGATCCCAATGTAGTTCTCCCGAATGACTAGGAGGATGGAGTAGGAGACAGCATTTGGGATGATAACGTGAGACCCGATGGAGCCCAACAAGCAACTATACCACCTGTACGGTCGATAATCCCTAAAATCCTAGCCACCAAAGAGTCAATCTTGTCTAATAAGGTTGATAAATTGGATAAGATTCTAAGGAAGGCCCAAGGGATCGAAGATTATATGTTAGATGTGGAAGGGCTTTGTTTGTTTTTTGATGCTAAACTACCCAAAAAGTTTAAGATGCTCGATATGGATAAATTTGATGGAACTGGGGATCCAAGGATTCATTTGAGAATGTACGTGGAAACCTTGTCGCCATTGGGGATCAGAGATCGGTTAAAGGCCCAGTTTTTTCAACGGTCTTTGTCAGGAGTCGCCTTGTCACTAATGAGGATCAGAGATCAGTTAAAGGCCCAGTTTTTTCAATAGTCATCATCGAGAGTTGTCCAAAAGTAGTTTCTGTCATTGGATGCTGCAAAAATGAGAACCTGGGAGGATATTGCTACTGCATTTGTTAACTAGTAAAATTACAACATCCAGCTTGATGTCACTACTTGGGAACTTGAGACTACCCGACAGGAGGCCAAGGAGTCTTTTGTTGAGTTTTTAACCCTTTGGAGGGATAAGGTAGCTAAGGTGACAAATAGACCCACTAAGAAAAAGCATGTAAGAATAGTGGTGAAGAATCTGCAGACACAATTCCAAAAGTATTTGATTACGAAGCCCTTGATAACATTTGAGTAGGTCTTTGATGCTATGATATAAATAAAGGATGCCTTACAGTCTGGAGGTACCGAGAAAGGAAAGTCAAGCAAGAGAATGACGAGGAAGCCTGTGAGACCCTGACCCGTTTTCTTTTTCTGCATTTTCGGATGCGCATTACGTGTTTTCGTTTAAGCATGTTTTTATTACTTTTGATGCATGATCGGGCTTAGATATGCATGTGGGGTAGGTTCTCGGGGGCGTGGGCCATTGTGGCACGAATGTCAAAATTTAAAAAAAAATATTTTAGAGGCCAATAAATATCTAGAGTTAGATATTTTCATAAAGATATTTTTCAAAACTTTTCCAACAAGCTTCCTGTTTTCTCTCTGCCTTCTCTCTAAGTTCTCGGGGGCTCGGGGCCCGGTTTCTGATAATCAGACAGCAGATTCCTGTTATTTACATGGTTGGCTACGCGTTCATCCGGATGAATTTCCATTTCGGTAAAGCTGGATTTTGCACGTGGATCGAGATGTCAAGTTTTAAACTCACCGAGGTAGGATTCTAGACATATACGTTTTATAAGGATGCTATGTGTAATCGGGTGTATTTTTACCGGTCGGATAGCTGTAGATCTGATTTTTTGTAAAAGTTGGGTTTTGGGTTTAAAATCGATTTTATGTTGATTTCGGTGGATAAAATCGTGTTTCAAGAGTTTTTTTTGAGAGTTTGATGTTTGGCTTGGGCGTGTGGATGTCCGAGGGTGTTAGATCGGGGTTCAAAGGCATTGAATCGAGGTTTTGGGAGGCTAAAACAGTGTTCAAAAACTGTTCTTGCCTCTGTTCAGTTGACTAAACCGTGAGGTTCAGTCGACTGGATCATGTTTTTGGGGTTTGGTTGGCTGAACCTCGAGGGTCAGTCGACTAAACCATGGAAATTTGGCGTTTGCGAGTTTCTAGTGTGTTGTTCAGTCGACTGGGGGCTTGGGTCAATCGACTGAACTTCTGGACAGTGTGATGGTAATTCGGTGGTTGGGTTTTCGTTTCCGATTGGCGTCCTATGGTATTTAATTGATTAATTTATGGGAATTCGTTGATTCAAATACCTGTGGATTTCTTTTGGTGTTCAATTGATCGTGTGGTGGTTTGGGGGTCGTGTTGTGGCCTAGGGTGTTTCGTTTAGATGCCGTCCGTGGGTTGACGTGCATGATTAGATTATGGGAGTTATAACATGGTTGTGTGCGTGTTGGCTATGTTTGGGACGTGTAGGTCCATGGATTGGTTTTAAGGTTTGGTTCTGGTGAGAATCGGTCTAAGGGAGGTTCTGGTGTTGACCTCCGGACTAGGTGTTGGTTGTCCCGGTGTGTGGACGAGTTTCGATTTGTGGATAGATCGTTCGGATATTGAATGATGGGTGTGTGGCATGTGATGTCGTGTCGGGTTATGTGATGGGTGGCATCATGCTGTAAAGTTATATGGTTATGTGTATTTATATCTCTAGTTTATTTATGTACGGAATATGTGGATGGATTACCTAGTTTTGGTGTCGTATGTGAAACGTCGTCATCATAAGTGATCTTCTGTCTGTAAAACTATGATTAGTTGTATTCTCGTATGTTGTAAGACGGGTATGTGGTCCTATGTGGTCCTTGTGATCGTGAACAGTTTTGTTTTATGCATGTGTTGCATGGTATATATGGAGGGGCGGATAATGGCCCCACGATGAAAGTCCGTAAAGTTGCATATGAAGGGCGAATAACGGTCCTACGGTGAAAGTTCGTGATGATATCTGTTCACCCTCGTCCACAAAGCATAGTGGGGCGGATAAGGGTCCTTCGGTGAAAGTCTGCGAAGATATGTGAATTGTATGTGATTAATCTGTGGTTAGGGCTCGGGAGAGAGTCGATGTTTATGTGTATATGCTGTTAGGGCTCGGGAGAGTCGACGTTTGTGTATACGCCGTGGGCTCAGGGGAGAGTTGATTTAATTCTGTTTGTGTTGCATTCGTGGCTCATAGAAGTCGTGACTCGTAGGAGTTGATCTTTGCCTGCGTGGCATACTACTATATATATCATGGAATGTATGTATTGCATATTGGGACGGATAGACCAATTTTCTTAAAACTGTATTATCGGCATACGGGAGTCAAATACTGTATTAACGGCCTGTGGAAGTCATGATACTAGAATCATTTTGAAGGCTCTAATGAGTCAAAAAATGGTTTTTATCCTCGCTTTCCCATTACTTGTGAAAATTATTTTCAATGGCACTTGTGAGTCGTGATCTAAAACCATTTTCAAACTGTTTTAAGGCTTGAAAGAGAGTCTAAAACTGCACTTCGATTTCTTAGCATGTTTTGTTTATATTGCATGCCTGTCTAGTTTCTGCTGAGCCTTGGCTTATGGTGTGGGATTTGCTTTTCTTCAGGTACCGGTCACGCTGGTTGATCTGGAGGTGCTGGAGAGGTGGAAGAGTTATAGTCTTCCTTTTTATTTCTGTTTGTATTATGTATGCTTAGTACATGTTTCTCGGCGTTAGAGCCTTGTAATGTATGTCGTTTGGCATTTATATACAATGCATGTATGTTTATTTTGAGAGTGTATTCTCGGGTTGGGTGTCGTGGTTGTTTGTTATGGGTGTTTCACTTAACCTGGAATTTAGGGCGTGACAGCTTGGTATTAGAGCTCTGGGTTCGAATACCTAAGAGCCATGGAAAGAGATTGCATCACCGTGTGAGGTTGTTTGCGTGTGCTTGACTGCATGTGTTTAGATGTTTTGATAACATAAACGTGATAGCATGTGGGTCATATGTGAAAGATATCTATATGTGGGCATGGGGTTGAATCTTTAGGAGTGATAGTCCTGCCTTTGGGCGTTTGGGTTAACAAAGTTGGGAGCCAAGTTAGAAATGCATTTAGCTGACGTAATTTATAGCAGGAAATCTGAGTAGGTTATCCAGATAGACGTGTCATTCTTGTTGGTTCTCCTCGGTATGTGGGGTTTTGTTTAGCATGAACCTTTGTGCTTATGTGTTAGCATGCTTATGTGGTTTATGCTATGTACTGCATCTCATGTTTTGTCTTTTTTATATAGGCACGATGTCTGTGAGACGAGGGCGAGGCCATAGTCGAGGCTGTGGCCATGCTGTTAGCCAAGGGGATATTCCTATCCCTAATGCTGGGGATGCCAATCCTCCCCTCCGACCGATGGACGCGACGGAGTTGTTATGTGTGATGGTTGGCTTTATCCAGTAGCTGGTTGAGACCTCTAGAGGTGAGGCTGTTAGGGAGAGAGTGCCTTAGCCAAGGGTTACAGTGGCGATGCGGGAGTTTAGGCATATGGATCCTCCTATCGTTTCCAGAGATCCTGACCCTATTGTGGTGACTGAGTGGTTGGAGCTGGTGACGCGGATCCTCGACACGTTGCAGATCGTGGACGATGAGTTGCGGGTTTCATTTTCCACCTTTCAGTTGAGGGGTGCTGCTCATCAGCGGTGGAGATATGCCAGGACGACTGTGGGAGTCACATGGATGGCCTTTATAGGGGTGTTTCTGGAGAAATATTTCCCGGCGTCGAAGAGTGACTTATATAGGGAGGAGTTCTATACTCTTACGCAGGGGGTCATGGATGTCATGTAGTATGAGGCCAAGATTACATGTTTATCCCGATTTTCACCAGAGTTGGTGAGCACAGACGAGCTGTGATCTATGAGGTTTGAGCAGGGCTTGAGGCCGACGATCAGGGAGCGTGTGATCGCGATGGGACTTCGTGTGTTCACAAAGCTGGTGGAGGCAGCAGCGAGGGTGGAGAACACTATGACTGAGATTTGAGCTTCCAAGGTGGCCCAGCTACCGTAGAGTGGGACCGAGGCACAGACAGGTGGGCGTTCCAGCAAGAGGCAGTGGTCCTCCGGTCCTAGCTTTCACCCATCTGGGTTACCACAGCAGTTCTCTACACCAGCACCATCAGTGGCTTCATCTGGGAGGCCAGAGCAGAGGGAGTTGAGGTGTTATCCGTGTGGATAGTCGAGGCATCGTGTGTCAGATTGCCCGCAATTGAGACAGCATCAAGATTCACTGTTGAGGCAGTCCCAGAGTCCCGTACTGGATCAGTCATAGGGGAGAGGGCCACCGATTTGTTTTGGATGTGGTCAGACTGGACACATCCACAGGACTTGTCCCCAGAGGGAGGATGCGCCGAGCATGATGGGCACACCAGAGGGTTCATTTGTACAGGATCGATAACGGTATCCAGTAGTACAGACTTTTCGAGTGACAGATAGGGGAACTTCAGTTCAGTCAGTGCGGCAACCGACAGCGCCGAGTTTTGGTGGACAGGCCAGAATGGGATTTCCCCAAGCGTAGTCTCTCATTGCTCCCAGTTCTTCGAGGGTACCAGTCGTGCCGAATGATCCAGATCTGCCTTCTGCGAGCAGAGGTACTTTCTGAGTCTACAGGTTTTGGTTCAGTTTCTTTATTACATTTGTTTGGGAGTTAGTGATGCATTCCGTGGGTGGTGCGCTGTGTTGAGGCAGCGGTTGGTGATGATGTGAGGTTGGGGTGAGTTGTAGATCCCATGTCTTTGAGATAGTTGGCCATTGTTTAGGATTCCTGACCTTGTTCGACTATATCCTGGGAATGGTTTGGTTGATCATCTCATATGCCTGTGTCGATTACGACCGACGGTTGGTTGTTTTGACCTTGAGTTGAATTTCGAGGGCTAAATTCCTTCAAGGGGGTAGAGTTGTGAGATCCTGACCTGTTTTCTTTTTCGGCTTTTTTGGACGCGCGTTACATGTTTTTGTTTGAGCATGTTTTCATTGCTTTTGATGCATGATCGGGCTTAGATATGCATGCGGGGTAGGTTCCCGGGGCCGTGGGCCATTGTGGCGCGAATTTCAAAGTTTAAAAAAAAAGATATTTTGGAGGCCAATAAATATCTGGAGTTAGATATTTTCATCAAGATATTTTCCAAAACTTCTCCAACAAGCTTCTTATTTTCTCTTTGCCTTCTCTCTAAGTTCTCGGGGGCCCGAGGCTCAGTTTCTGACTATCAGACAGCGGATTCTTGCTATTGGCACAGTGGGCTACGCGTTCATCTAGACGAATTTCCATTCCGACAAAGCTCGATTTTGCATGTGGATCGAGACGTCAAGTTTTAAACTCACCGAGATAAAATTCTAGACCTGTATGCTTTATAAGGATGCTATGTGTAATCGAGTGTATTTTTACCGGTTGAATAGCTGTAGATCTGATTTTCTATAAAAGTTGGGTTTTGGGTTTAAAATCAGTTTTATGTCGATTTCGGTGGATGAAATCGTGTTTCAAGAGTTTCTTTCGAGGGTTTGATGCTTAGCTTGGGCGTGTGGATGTCCGAGGGTGTTAGATTGGGTTTAAAGGCGTTGAATCGAGGTTTTGGGAGGCTAAAACAGTGTTCGGAAGTTGTTCTCGCCTTTGTTCAGTCGAATGAACCGTGAGGTTCAGTGGACTGAATCATGTTTTTGGGGTTCGACCGGCTGAACCTCGAGGGTTAGTCGATTGAACCGTGGTTGTTTGGCGTTTGCGAGTTTCCAGTGTGTTGTTCAGTCGACTGGGAGCTTGGGTCAGTCGACTGAACTTCTGGACAGTGTGATGGTAGTTCGGTGGTTGGGTTTTGGTTTTCGATTGGCGTCCTATGATATTTAATTGATTAATTTATGGGAATTAGTTGATTCAAATACCTGTGGATTCCTTTTGGGGTTCAGTTGATCGTCTGGTGGTTTAGGGATCGCGTTGTAGCCTCCGGTGTTTCATTTAGATGCCGTCCGTGGGTTGACATGCATGGTTAGATTATGGGAGTTATAAGACGGTTGTTTGCGTGTTGGCTATATTTGAGACGTGTAGGTTCGTGGTTTGGTTTTAAGGTTTGGTTTTGGTGAGAATCGATCTGAGGGAGGTTCTGGTGTTGACCTCCGGACTAGGTGTTGGTTGCCCTGGTGTGTGGACGGGTTTCGATTTATGGATGGATCGTTCGGGTATTGAATGACGGGTGTGTGGCATGTGATGTCGTGTCGGGTTATGTGATAGGTGGCGTCATGCTATGAAGTTATATGGTTTTGTGCATTTACAACTCTAGTTTATTTATGTACGGAATATGTGGATGGATTACCTGGTTTTGGCGTCGTATGTGAAACGTCGTGGTCATACGTGATCTTCTGTTTGTAGAACTATAATTAATTTTATTCTCGTATGTTGTAAGACAGGTATGTGGTCCTATGTGGTTCTTATGATCGTGAACGGTTTTGTTTTATGCATGTGTTGCATGGTATATATGGAGTGGCGGATAATGGCCCCACGATGAAAGTCTGTAAAGTTGCATATGAAGGGCGGATAATGGTCCTATGGTGAAAGTCCGTGAAGATATCTATTGACCCTGGTTGACAAAGCATAGTGGGGCGGATAAGGGTCCTTCGGTGAAAGTCCGCGAAGATATGTGAATTGTATGTGATCGATTTGTGGTCAGGGCTCGGGAGAGAGTCGATGCTTATGTGTATATGCTGTTAGGGCTCGGGAGAGTTGATGTTTGTGTATACATTGTGGGCATAGGGGAGAGTCGATTTAATTCTGTTTGTGTTGCATTTGTGGCTCGTAGAAGTCATGGCTCGTAGGAGTCGATCTTTGCCTACATGACATACTGCTCTATATATCATGGATTGCATGTATTGCATACTGGGTCAGATAGACCAATTTTCTTAAAACTGTATTATCGGCCTACGGGAGTCGAAATACTGTATTAACGGCCTGTGGGAGTCGTAATACTAAAATCGTTTTCAAGGATCTGATAAGTCAAAAAATAGTTTTTATCCTCGCTTTCCCATTGCTTGTGAAAATTGTTCTCAATTGCTCTTGTGAGTCGTGATCTAAAATCGTTTTCAAACTGTTTTGAAGGCTTGAAAGAGAGTCTAAAACTGCACTTTGATTTCTTAGCATATTTTGTTTATACTGCATGGCTGTCTAGTTTCTGTTGAGCCTTGGCTCACAGTGTGGGATTTGCTTCTCTTCATGTACCAGTCACGCTGGTTGATCTGGAGGTGCTGGAGAGGTGGAAGAGTTACAGTCTTCCTTTTTGTTTCTGTCTGTATCATGTATACTTAGTACATGTTTCTCGGCGTTGGAGCCTTGTAATGTATGTTGTTTGGCATTTATATATAAATCATGTATGTTTATTTTGAGAGTATATTCTTGGGCTGGGTGTCGCAGTTGTTTTTTATGGGTGTTTCACGTGACCCAGAGTTTGGAGCGTGACAAAGCCTTATGCCAACAACCCAAACAACGCCACCAATTTTGTGAACCGAAGTTATAAGGTAAACCTGTTGAACCCAAATCCAAGCCAGTCTAATCCATCCGCTTAGCCAGCTACCCAATATTAATCCCGAAACCAAAAAAGAACCTTCACCCAGCTCACAGTCCCATTGACTTTCATTCTAAGCCGACTGATTGAGAAGGGTCTTTTAAAGCCTTTGGAGCCAACCCCACCTCCAAATTCTTTGCCACCCCGATATACCTTGACCTAGTACTGTGCCTTCCACCAGGGGTATGGACATCTAACCAACAATTGAATGAGATTTCAGCATGAGATCCAAGATCTAATATCTAATAAGGTGATTCTTCCACCTACTGTCACTCAAAAGTTGAATGTGACTACTAATCCCTTGCTGAATCACACAGCTCAGCAGAATGTTAATGTTATCGAATGAGGGATGGAAGACTTTGATCCCATGAACTTCATAATCCCCATGACAGAACCAAAGCCTGTTATAGATTTGTTGTCTGGCCGAGATGTGTTGTTGATCAACGACTTTATCGAGGAACTCATAGATGATGACTTTAATGATTTCTCGGTCTTTGTCATTCATAAGAAAGGAGGTTTTCCTCCCCCCAACAGCGATAGTGAAGAGGATGAATAGATTAGGCGTCTATGGGAAGATTTGCCATGCCTCGAAGCGTTGGATGACCTAGAGGAAGCTAGGATAGATATCAAGTGGCATATTCCAACCGTTTTGAGCAACGATGCAGTGTGGTATGGGGAGGCAGCATGGTATGGAGAGGCCAAGCCAAGTTCGAAGGTTGAGGAGACAGAGAAAGATGTACCAGAAATAGGAGGATTATCAAAGGAAAAGAAGTTTGATGACAGTGAGAATAAACCTGAAAAGAAGACACCAGTCAGTAAAGAAATCGAGAAGAAGGAAAAATAAAAAGAGAGAAAAGAGTCTGCCTCAGGTGAATCTTTTAGGAATTACGGGTCCTGTGTTCGATCCTTCAGTTTATATTGTTCCTCTTCATGAGCTGAAACTAAGAACTCCTTTACCGAGGGACCATCCCTATGCTCTCTCGACGTGAACGAGATTTTGTATGAAGAAGAAAATAACTTATGGGAACTTGAAGAAGTAGAGCAAGAATTCATGGACATAGACTATGACGAAGGAGAGGATGTGCCGAAATGAAATTCGATCGTGGATGAACTGTATAATAATGGGGGTTCTTAGGAACCTTGGATTCCTCCCTCACCGTACGATTACGAGGATCCTTTTGATGAAGTATCATTGCCTCAGCTCTTCGAGATAGAGACCAGTATCGACGAAGATCCCATTGGTTTGCATAAAACATGATGGGAATCGAAGAAGATCTCTAGGGAGTTGGAGAAGCTAGAAAGGAAGATATTCACAAAAAGATGAAAGTAGATGATTTCTGGGCTTTTTATGGAGAAGGACATCCAGTAACCGAAGTAAGAGAAGTGATCAATTAGTTTGAATGCCTATGGGAGCCCGAAGAATAAGTAGAGCACCTAACGAGAAGTGGGAGGCATTTCAAGCCCGCCCAGCTAGAGAAGGGACAACCAAGTAGAGGGATAGAAGAACCAAGAAAACAAGGAGAAAAACATAATAGCAGGGAAGAAGATGTGATTTTGAAAAAGTTCAGGAAGATATGAACAAATGTGAGCATTTAGGGATTACTGGTAGCTTCTCATGAGCACCGACAAGCAATGTAAAAAGCTTTGAACAGTGTGGACATTCCGATTGACGTCTCCCCTGATCAGTTGGTTGGAATGTTGGTGCTAAAAAAGCTGCCCAATGTAATCGCTTTTAATGATAAGGACTTCCCGTCAGAGGGACAGTCTCATAACAAACCACTACATCTGACTGTTAAGTGCTTGGGAAAGTAGGTGCCGGTCATCTTGTTCGACAATGGTTCAGCACTCAACGTATACCCATTATGAACTGCTTACTGTTTAAGATTTCAAGTCGAGCATGCAAGGAGTGCAAGCATACAACAACACGTGAAGAGATGTTCTGGGGCCAGTGACTTTTGCTGTAACAGTGGGGCCGCTAAAAAGCGAAGTAGAATTCTATGTTCTCGATGTGATGGCCTCGTTCAATCTGTTGCTAGGAAGGCCTTGGCTACATGACCCAGCGATCAAAGCGGTTTCGTCAACCCTGCATTATAAGGTTAAGCTAATTAAGGAAGGGGTAATTATGACCATTCTGGGGGAAACTGGCTTGCCAACCCCAATCAATGACACCACCCTGCTCTTAGAGATCCAACACAAAGAAAAAGACCTTCTTCTTAATGGGTTTAACTTTGATGAAACTAAGGCTATGCAAATTCTAATGAACAAGGAAGAGAACTATGTGAACACGAACGTGGTGGCAATGATGGAAGGGATGTCCTATTTTCCAAGGACGGGATTTGGAAAGCATCTACAAGGAATCTTAGAGCCGATCCTTATGTACCACAATCATCATAGATATGGGCTCAGATATAAGTTGGAGTCAAATGTTTTGAAGATGGGTGAATACAGACCGACATTGAATGAGCGTTTCATCAAGGAGGGAGATGACTTCTCTTACTGCGAATTTCCAAAGCCTTGGATTGAGGAATGGACTAACATGAAGTTTCTAGAGTTAAAGATCTTATTCAACCTCCAGCTCTCTAACAACGAGAAGGAAATGATAATATGGCAGATGAGCTTTACTGAAAAGATACCAACAGACTGGGC
Organism: Heliamphora pulchella; assembly: GCA_032270985.1. Classification (NCBI taxonomy): domain Eukaryota; kingdom Viridiplantae; phylum Streptophyta; class Magnoliopsida; order Ericales; family Sarraceniaceae; genus Heliamphora; species Heliamphora pulchella. Next base: position 43,233 of record JAULJZ010108989.1, read on the forward strand.
AGTTCATTGTGAAGAAGGAGATTTGGGTTCTTTCTTCGATGAAGAGATGGCCCGAGTGCATATAGGTAACAAAGAAGATGAGGACGTATTGATGATGAATGCTGACGCGGCTGCAGATTACACTACGGTTATCATGGATGCTATTGAGATGCAAAAGAGTCAGTCTTTTGAGTCTTTTTATATGCAGATGTAATAAGTGAGTTGGAATTCGAGTTTGTTGAGTTCATTTTAATCGAGTCTGTAAGTGGTGTCTGTAACGACAAGTTTCCGAGAATACACCTGTCAGCATGCCGAGCCCCTTTTACTTTGAGTCCCAGGTTGTAACCCCTCTTGAGATTAATGAAATGAATTCAGACTTTGTTTACTTCGTTGTGCCTCAAATATTTTGCATAGATTCTAAGAATTTTAATGAATTTAAGGAGGATATCCCCTAAGAATTAAAACTATTAATTGAAAAGGAAGAAGAAATGTGAGCTAAATATATAATAGAAGAAACTATTTTAATAAATCTTAATAATGAAAAAGATCCAGAATTAGTTCAGGTTGGTTTTACGCTCTCTTCGGAGGAACATGAGCAATTAACCTTTTTATTAAAAGAATTTATTGTTTTTGCATGGTCCTACAAAGATATGCATCGAATAGATCTCGATATTGTACAACACCAAATCTTTCTCTACCCCAATGCCAAACCTATCAAGTAGAAGCCTTAGAAGGATTAGGTTGGACTAGGCTCTCAAGGTTAAGGAGGAGATGACTAAGCAGATAGATACCGAATTTCTCATGGTCACAGAATACCCAAAGTGGGTAGCCAACATTGTCTTGGAACCAAAGAAAGATGAAAAAATCCGAGTGTATGTTGACTTTAGAGATCTTAACAGGGCTAGTCCTAAGTACGACTACCTTCTCCCCCACATAGACATGTTGGTATATAATACCGCCAGGAATGCGCTCTAGTCTTTCATAGATGGATTTTTAGGATACAACCATATTTTAACGGGTCCTGTCTTTCATGTTACTATAGGGTCATGCCGTTTGGATTGAAAAATACGGTAGCGACCTACCAAAGTGCTGCAACTATATTACTGCACGATATGATACACAAGGAAGTAGAGGTATACATGGATGACATGATCGTGAAGTCTAAGTCCGAAGAAGGGCGCATCATCGCGCTGAGAAAATTCTGAGCGAATAAGAAAGTACAGGATGCGTTTTAACCTGTAGAAGTGTGCTTTTGGAGTAACAGCAGGGAAAATGCTTGGATTAATGATCATGCAATAAGGTGTAGAAGTTGATCCATCAAAGATCAAGGCTATCCTCGAAATGCCTCCTCCGAGAACTAAAAAAGACGTAAGGAGCTTTATGGGAAAGATTTAGTTCATTAGTCGGTTTATAGCCAAGTTAACCACTACTTGTGAACCTTTTTTCCGACTCTTAAAGAAGGGGACCAAGTTTCGATGGGATCAGTAGTATTAAGACGCTTTCAATGCTATACGACGATACCTAAAAGACCCTCCGGTCTTGTCACCATTATAACCTAATAATCCTTTGATACTGTATTTATCTGTGATTGATTCAGCAATGGGATGCATGCTTGCTCAAGAAGATGATGCCAAGATAGAAAGAGTCATCTACTATTTGAGTAAAAAGATAACAGATTATGAACGTCAGTATACACCGTTGGAAAAGACTTACTAGGCGTTACTTTAGGCATCTAGGAAGTTACGCCATTACATGTTAGCATACCGAGTCATTCTGATCTCAAGGATTGACTCGCTCAAGTACCTCTTCGAGAAGCCGACATTGATAGGAAAGTTAGCTCGTTTGTTGCTGAAGTTAGCTGACTTCGACCTACAGTATGACACAAGAAAATCAGTGAAAAGAAGAGCTGCCACAGAGTTTCTGGCCGACCATCCTATTGAAGGAGAAGAAGAACTCGAGTTCGAGTTTCCCGATGAACAAGTGTTAAAAATCGAGAAGGAACTTTGGACCCTATACTTCGATGGAGCTTCGAACCAATATAGGTATGGGATAGGGATACTCTTAATCACCCCCGATGATTCCCACATCCCGTTGTCTTATAAGTTGAGTTTTGAGGTTACCAACAATCAGGCCGAGTACAAAGCTTACTTAGCTGGATTGGAAGTAGCCTTAGAACTAGGGGCAAGGAAGTTAGAAGTTATAGGGGACTCGTCTTTGGTTGTGTCTCAAGCAAAAGAAGAGTGGAAGGTCAAAAAGAGAGGTTAATCCAATATCACCGAGAGCTCAAAGTAATGATCCCTTGCTTTGAAAGTGTGGTGTTCACCCACGTCTCGAGGTTGCAGAATAAGTTCACTAACGCCTTGGCTACTCTAGCATCAAGGATAGACATACCGCCCGAAGTGAGGATGAGACATTTGTAAATTCAGCAAAGAGATAAATTCGCAATCGGTAATATCATCGCTACCCAAGAAGTCATGATGGATTACCCTCTGGTACCACAATATTTGCAATTTCATTGAGCAGGGAAAGTATCCTAGTCGAGCTAGCAAGAAGGATCAAAGAGCTATCAGAAGACTTGCTGCACAGTTTGTGATCTGTGGGGGAAAGCTATACAAGAGAGGATATCTGAGAGTTAATAAACTTTGCGTCGACACGGAGGAAGGGCACAAATTGATGAGGGAAGTTCATAGAGGAGTTTGCGGGCCTCATGTGAATGGATTAATGATGGCCCAGAAGATTCTGCACCAATGATACTTTTGAATGACAATGGAAGTAGACTGTCACCAGTTTGTTGAAAGATGCTAAAAATGCCAAGTTCACACGAACCTCATGCATGTGCCTCCATCTCAACTCTATAATATGACATCACCATAGCAATTTTCAGTTTGGGGAATCAACGTGATAGGGAATATCACACCCAAAGTATCGAATGGACATGAGTTCATTCTTGTAGCAATTGATTACTTCACAAAGTGGGTCGAAACTGCCTCCTACTCTATTTGAAAGCCTCTCAAGTAGCCAAGCTCATCAAAGAGAATCTTATTTGTCGATAAGGGGTTCTACACGAGATAATTTTTTATAATGGTTCTCACTTCTGAGGAGAAGTTTTAGATCATTTGGAGGAGTATCAAATTATCAGTCATAAGTCTTCTCCATATATACTGCAAACCAATGGAGCTGTGGAATCTGCCAACAAAAATGTGAAGAAGATTCTGTAAAAGACAGTAGATGAAAGTAAAGATTGGCCAAAAAAGCTGGCATTTGCACTTTGGGCATACCAACCATCGATTAGGACCTCCACCAAAGCAACACCACATGCATTGGTTTATGGGATGGAAGCAGTTCTACCCATAGAACTAGATATTCCGTCTTTAAAGATAATGGCTGAAAGCAGTATGCCCGAATCAGAGTGGCAGAGGGATAGATTTAAAGAATTGCTCTTATTTTATGAAAGAAGGGTTAGGGCGCTGTTTCATATTCAAGGGTGTTAGAGACAGATAGCTCGAGCGTTTAACAAAAAGGTTAAGTCCTAAAACTTGAAAGAAGACGACTTAGTCCTCAAAGAGATCAGAGGTCTGATTTTTTATCTAAGGGGCAAGTTCAAACCTAATTGGGCTCGACCTTATCTTATGAAAACCCTAATGTCATGAGGTGCTATTATTCTTATGAATTTAGACAGAAATGTCTTCTCTACACCAATCAACTCAAACTAGCTTGATTCTGTTATGGCTAGATGTGGGTTGTTGGGGCATGGTTGTGTGCGTCGTGGTTGGGTATGGAGGGTGTTTGGGCTCATGGCACCTTTGGAGGAAAGGTGGTGTTTTGTGACCTCATGGTTTGAGGGGTTTAGCGTTGGCCTTCAGGTTAGACTTGATTTTATGGGTTGATGGTTGTCCATATGAGTGGATGTCGGGTCGTTTGACAGGTGGCATCATGACGTGAGGTTACGTGGCTATGTGCGTTTATAACTAGTTATGTGTATTTATAACTCTAGTTTATTTATGTACGTATTTTGTGAATGGATTACATGGCTTGATATCGTTACGTGTAACATGGTTTATGCTTTAAAACTCAGAGGTTTTATAGGCATGGTTATGTGGGATATGAGGAACGGATGCGTGTGGTGCGTGTTGCAAGTGTTGTGTGAGTCGTGCGTATAGCATGTGACGTGGTTTGTGAAACGTAGTGACAGTACGTGGCTTTATGCATTTAAACCCTAGTTTAGTATGCATGTGATGTTCAGTGTTATCCCATAGTGTTCAGTGTTATCCTGTGATATTCAGTTTTATCCTGTAATTTGCGATTTTACCCCGTGGTGTGCAGTTTTACCCTGTGGCTGGCAGTTTTATCCCATGGTTTATGGTTTTATCCTGTGGTCGGCAGTTTCATCCCGTGGCTTGCGGTGTTACCCAGTCGTTTGCGATTTTACCCTGTGGTGTGAGGTTTTATCCCAGGAATGTGTGTTTGAGTACGAATCTTTATCTTAGTGTTAGGATTGTGGTTGCGGCATGTGAGGGCCAGTTGTATGTATCATGGATTGCATGTACTGCATTGTGGGACGGATAGACCAATTTTTAAATTATTTTTGAGACTGGTGTGAATCGCGATCTAAAAATCATTTTCAAATTGTTTTCAAGGCTCCTGTGAGTGAGTCAAAAGATAGTTTGTATCCTCGCTTTCCTATTGCATGTAAAAACTCGTTTTGAAGGCTTGAAAGAGAGTCTAAAACTGCACCTCGTTTTTCTAGTATGTTTAGCTTATATTGCATGTGTTGTCTAGTATCTGCTGAGTCTTGGCTTACAGTGTGGGATTTGAAATATTTTTTAGGTACCGGTCACGCAGGTTGATCTAGGGTTACTGGAGAGGAGAAAGAGCTGTAGTCTTACTTTTTGCAAGTTTTGAACATGTATGCTATAACATGTTTTTCGGTGTTAGAACCGTGTAATGTAAGCCGTTTGGCGATTATATACAATGCATGTATGTTTTATTTGACAGTTTATTCTCGAGTTGGGTGTTATATTTGGTTGTTTGTGAGTGTTTCACGTGACTCAGAGTTTAGGGCGTGACAGATTGGTATCAGAGCTCAGGGTTCGAATACCTAAGAGCTGTGGGAAGAGGGTGTACCCCGTGTGAGGTTGATTGCGTGTTCCTGGTTGCATGTGTTTAGATGCTTTGATAACATGAACGTGTCAGCATGTAGATATGTGAATGATGTGTATATGTGAGCATGGGGGTTGAACCTTGGGATTGATTGGTCCTGCCTTTTGGCGTTTAGATTAACAAACTTGGGGGCCAAGTTAGAAATGCGTTTAGCTGATGTGATTTATAGCAAGGAATCTGAGTAGATTATCTAGATTGACGCGTTATTCTTATCGATTCTCCTCGGTATGTGGGGTTTGTTTAGCATGAACCTATGTGCTTATATGGTTTATGCTTATGTGCTGCATCTTATGTGCTATTTTCTTTCATATAGACGCGATGTCTGCGAGGAGAGGGCGAGGCCGTGGTCGAGGCCGTGGCCGTGGTGTTGGTGTTGGTCAAGGGGATGTTCCTATCCCTGATGCTGGGGATGCAAATGCTCCCCAAGGACCGTGTGAGGCCATAGAGTTGCTACGTGCGATGCTGGGTGCCTTCGGTCAGTTAGTTGAGGTTGCTAGGGGAGAGAGTAGAAACCAACAGGATGGTGGAGGTGCTCAATTTCAGGGGTGTGGGGAAAAACGCCAAAGGTCGTCAAGTCTGAGTTCATGTTCTAAGGGATCGCATCAGCAACAGTTTCCTGTATCAATACCAATGGTGGCTTCATCTGGGAAGCCAGAGCAGAGGGTGTTGATTTGTTACCGATGCAGGCAATCCAAGCATCGTGCGATGGATTGTCTATAGCCCAAGCAGTCCCAGAGTTTAGCAACAGTGCAGCCGTAGGGGAGGGAACTGCCAGTTTTCTACGGGTGTGGCCAGTTAGGACATATTCACAGGAATTGTCCCCAAAAAGATAGTACACTGAGTACAGTGGGCACACCAGAGGGTTCATTTGTGCAGGGTCGACAGCAGCATCCTGTAGTCCAGACTTCCTGGGGAACAGATAGGGGAACTTCAGTTCAATCAGTGCAGCAGCCGACAGCGCTGAGTTATGGCGAGCAGGCCAGAGCGACATTGCCCCGAGCGTATGCACTCATAACTCCCAATTCATCTAGGGCACCGGTCGTACCGGAGGATGCAGATATGCCTTAAGCGAGAAGAGGTACTTTCTGAGTATACAAGCTTTGGGCCAGTTTCCTTATTGCATCTGTTTGAGAGTTGGTGATAGATTTTGTGGGGGGTGTGCTGTGTTGTTGAGGCAGCAATTGGTGAGGATGTGAGGTTGGGGTGAGTTGTAGATCCCGAGTCTTTGAGATAGTTGGCCATTGTTTAGGATGCCTGACCATATTTGACTATATCCTATGAGTGGTTTAGCTGATCATCTCGTATGCCTATGTCGATTGCGTTCGACAATTTGTTGTTTTGGCCTTGTGGCGAATTACGGGGACAAAATTCCTTTAAGGGGGTAATGTTGTGAGAATCTGATCCGTTTTCTTTTTCGGCGTTTTTTGACGCACATTTAGCATTTTTGCTTTAGCATGCTTAAATGCTTTTTAGATGCATGATCGGGCTTAGATATGCATGCGTAAGTTCCCGGGGCCCTTAGACGTTGTGGTGCGGATTTCAAAAATTCAAAAAAAAAGATATTTTGGAGGCCTATAAATATCTGGTGTTAGATATTTTCAAAAGATATTTTCAAAACTTCTCCACTATATTTCTTCCATTTTCTCTCTGCCTTCTCTCTAACTTCTCGAGGGCCTGGGGCTCGGTTTTCGAAGATCCAACAGTCAATCCTTATTATTGGCATCGTGGTCTATGCATCCATCCGAACGGAATTTTATTCTGGTGAAGCTTAGATTTGCACGTGATTCGAGGCGTTGAGTTTTTAACTCACCGAGGTAGGATCCTAGACTCTCATATCTTATAAGGGTGCTACGTGTAATCGTGCGTGTTTTTACCGATTAGATTGCATGAGATCTAATTTTGTTTAAAAGTTGGGTTTTGGGTTTAAAAATCATTTTTTGTTAATTTCGATTGGATGAAATCATGCTTTGGGTGTTTATTTTGAGGGTTTGATGCGAGGCTTGGGCGTGGGTATGTCCGAGGGTGTTGGATGAGAGTTTGGAGGCGTCGAATCGAGGTTTTGGAGGCTGAAACAGTGTTCAAAAATTGTTCTCGCCTCGGTTCAGTCGACTGGACCATGAGTTTCTGTCGATTGGATCTTGGTTTTTGAGGTTCGATCAACTGGATCGTGAGGTCAATCTACTGGACAGTGGTTTTTGGGCATTTTTGGCAAGATTTTAGTGTGTTGTTTGGGTCACCTGGAGAGGGGCCTAGTCGACTGGACCTGGGCTATTTTGTGCGGTTGTTTGATGATTGGTTTCTTGGTTTCTGATTACGTTCCAACAGTATTCAATTGATTAGTTATGGGATTAATTGACTGAAATACTGTTGGATTCATTTTGGGGTTCGGTTGGTTGTGTGGTGGCTTCGGGAGTCATGTCGTGGCTTCGGGTGTTTGTTTAGGTGCCGTCCTGGGGGGTGACGTGCATGGCATGATGTGGATTGTTGGGGCACGGTTGTGTGCATCGTGGTTGGGTATGGAGCCTGTTTGGGCTCATGGCACCTTTGTAGGAAAGGTGGTGTTTTGTGACCTCATGGTTTGAGGGGTTTAGCATTGCCTTCGGGTTAGGCTTGGTTTTATGGGTTGTTGGTTGTCCATGTGAGTGGATGTCGGGTCGTTTGGCGGGTGGCGTCATGACGTGAGGTTACGTGGCTATGTGCGTTTATAACTAGTTATGTGCATTTATAACTCTAGTTTATTTATGTACGGATTATGTGGATGGATTACATGGCTTGATATCGTTATGTGTAACGTAGTTTATACTTTAAAACTTAGAGGTTTTATAAGCATGGTTATGTGGGATATGAGGAACGGATGCATGTGGTGCATGTTGCAAGTGTTGTGTGAGTCGCATGTGTAGCATGTGATGTGATTTGTGAAACGTAGTGGCAGTACGTGGCTTTATGCATTTAAACCTTGGTTTAGTATGCATGTGATGTTCGGTGTTATCCCGTAGTGTTCAGTGTTATCCTGTGATATTCAGTTTTATGTTGTAATTTGCGATTTTACCCCGTGGTGTACGGTTTTACCCCGTGGCATGCGGTTTTCTCCCGTGGATTATGGTTTTATCCCATGGTCGGCGGTTTCATCCCATAGCTTGTAGTGTTACCCAGTGGTTTTCTATTTTACCTCGTGGTGTGCAATTTTACCCCGTAGTATACGGTTTTATCCTAGGAATGTGTGTTTGAATACAGATCTTTATTTCAGTGTTAGGACTGTGGTTGCAGCGTGTGAGGGCCGACTGTATGTATTATGGATTGCATGTACTGCATTGTGGGACGGATAGACCAATTTTTAAATTGTTTTTGAGACTCGTGTGAATCGCGATCTAAAAATCATTTTCAAATTGTTTTCAAGGCTGCTATGAGTGAGTCAAAAGATGGTTTGTATTCTTGCTTTCCCGTTGCATGTAAAAACTCGTTTTGAAGGCTTGAAAGAGAGTCTAAAACTACATCTCATTTTTCTAGCATGTTTAGCTTATATTGCATGTGTTGTCTAGTATCTGCTGAGCCTTAGCTTATAGTGTGGGATTTGAAATGTTTTTCAGGTACCGGTCACGCAAATTGATCCAGGGTTGCTGGAGAGGAGGAAGAGCTTAGTCTTTCTTTTTGCTAGTTTTGAACATGTATGCTATAACATGTTTTTCGGTGTTAAAACTGTTTAATGTAAGCCGTTTGGTGATTATATACAATGTATGTATGTTTTATTTGAGAGTGTATTCTCTGGTTGGGTGTTATATTTGGTTATTTGTGAGAGTTTCACGTGATCCAGAGTTTGCGGCATGACACTTGGGACTCGAGAAGGGCGTAAGGACTATGACCTCATCTCGAGACGAGATCTCCATAATGGCAAAAAAGTCCTCAACCGTTAGGCATATCTCCTCATACTCGAAACGGAGCACGTGTACATCAGGGTTCCACTATTGGGCAACTCCTCTCCAAAAGTGCCAGCCGATCCTCATGCTTCTTAAGGAGAACAGTGCATCTAGACCAAAGTTGAGAAAGTTCTTACGCTCGACCGAGGAGAAGTCAACCATCCAAGCAAAAAGAGAGTTGTTGTAGGAATGAGCCATGGAGAAGAAAAAGAAGATGCAGAATATTTAGACAGTGGGGTCTAGAACAGGGGCCCCCTTTTGTAAAGCCAAAATGGAGGCAACCACAAAATCTGCCTTGAGTTTCGTGCTAAAAAGTCTTGTCACGGCCTTCACATTTTCTTCACGGCCGTTATCTTCAATTGTCACGACCGCCAGTAAAGTTCACGGCCACAAACTCCAAAACACATGGCCGGAAACATTTCTTCATGTTTGTTTAGGCCGCCACTTTCCAAAATCACGACCGCGAGTTTTGTTCTCACGGCCGCAACATTTTTTGTGTAGAAAATTTGATAGCATGCCTTTTCTTTGTCAACATACCTAATTCGTCGCCAGGATTCTGTAAACAACTCGCAACATGAAAATGGATTTACAAGGCCAATTCTCAACTCACAAGTTTTATATCATGCATAATAAAGATCTAAGTAGTCAAAAATGATTTTCATATAAAATGAAAGAAATAACAAGCATCCACAAATGTACGTAATGTAAACAAAAAGGCACGAAGACCCCATCCATCGCAAGTAATGTATATGAGCAGTGTGTGAAGAATGTGTATTAGCTGGCACGCAGGCCCAAGTAAAGAATAGGAATGCAAGCCTCCATGCAGATAAAGAGAAGAAAGAAATAGAAATCAGTAGCAGGGCAGTAGTGGGGTCATCACTCTTGTTGGGTTCTCTTTCTCCAGACCACGTAGCCTCCTTAGGACAACTCTCCAGATGTCGACCCCGTCCTCTCCTCCTCCTCCTCTAAGCTATTAACAGTCTGTGTAGCACTGCGAGTCTAAGCTCTAGATGAGGAAGCAGTTAAAGCAAAAGCAGAAGCCCGCATAGAAGATGCAGTTGGTGCCACACGACCTCCACGAGTCCTCGAGCCTTTAGCAGGGTCAAACTGAAAAAAGAAAGGGTCATGTCAGAAGGCAGTGCATATGGACATAATAGAAAGTACAGAAAGGTAGAAGAGAGGAATGAAACACATACCATAGCAGGGGCACCCCGAGCAACAGGTGGCTGGATACTAAAACTCTATGCTACAGTCGTACTGATACTTTATCCAATTCCATCTAAACTTTGAACAAAAACTTATATTCTGCAAGAACCTATAATTTGGTCTTCTATGTGTAAGCGCACTCTACACACTAGATTAAATATTGTACATAATAAAGAATATCCATGCATAATATTAAAGAACTAATATTGCATATATTGCTCATTAAGATTCTCATAAAATAAAAAATAATTTTATTAAAGAATAAAATTAAATACTAAAACCAACAAAATTCATGATTTTCAGTATATAACCCTAACAAGTGTACCACTCCAGAACATCATATGAACCACCAAAACCTTGGATACGAAGCATCCCCTGAAACAAAACAAAACAAAAGAATCATTGAATAGGAGCAATAGCAAAATCAAAATCAAAATGCACAATGAGATAACCAAAATAGGTTCTTAACCATTTTTTCAAAACTAAAACATGCAAGTTACTTGACGATAATCAAAACAAAATTTCGAGTCTAACCCCAAATCAACCGAATGGATTCCAAAACAACTACATGTTTTTCAAACCTTGTTCAAATTCAAATTCCAATTTTCAAAACAAATAAAAATGGGGGGGGGGGGGGGGGGGGGTTTTAAAATTTTAATCCAAAATTCAGTTTTGATTCCCATAAGACAGTGACCCGACTGAGGATAATTTAAATTCAAGTTCCAGCGTTAAAATCCAAATTTGAGTCAAACTAAATTCGTTTCATTTTAAAATCTCAAAGTCCAAAATCTTGTCGCCATTTTAAATCCGATAACATCTCAATCCAATCGATCCAATTCGTTTAAGACTCAATCTCAAATTCAAACACTAGGATTCAACTTCAAATTCAATAGAAGCTCAACTTCATTTCAAACGCAACCTCAATCTCTAATTCGATCCAATTTCATTAACATAGTTTTTAAACTCAAAGTTCGATCTTAGAATTCAATTCAACGTGATCCAATACCATTCAAATTCAAAGTTCAAAGAAACAAACTCGACTTAACTTGTCCCAACGCAAAACTCAAACAATCAACTGATTCAATTCAAATTTAATTTTTTTTTAAGTTCGACCTCAACTTCCAAATTCAATTTTCAATACAATGTTCAACTTTTTCAAATCTGAAATCAACCTAGCTCATTCGTTTCAAACTGATTTTAAACTCAATCTTGAAATTCAACATGGTTTCCCTTAACAGTTTTCGAAATGGATTCAACCCAAAATTTGTTTCAACCGAAAAGCCTCATTTTGTTTAAATTTCTTTTTCAAATTCCAATTTAACCAAATCTTGCTCAAGATTATTTTGATCAATCATTTTCAAGCTCAACGCAAGATTTATGTCCAAATCCAAATCCCTACGTGATTTCCATTCAAATCGGCCCCATACGATCTAACTCATCCAAGTCGATTTCAATTTCAAACTTTTATTTCAAATCTAACTCAACTTCAAAATTCAATCTCAACTTCAAATTCAATCTCAAATATTCAACTCAAACTCAAATATTCAATTTCAACTCAATTTCAACTCAATATCTAATTTTCAAATTCAATCAAATACAACTCAAATTCAATTCAATCTCCAATCTAACTCAATATCCGATACAATTTCAGTTCAATTCAATTCAAATCAAACTCGAGATACAATTCAACCTTAACTTAGTATCAACAAGCCAACCAAAGTTCAAGGAATCAAAATAGTCTAACCCAATACAAGCAAGTTCGATATCAACAAATCCAAATGAACATGTGTTTTCCCATATTCATAAAACAAGTTTTAAAGAAAGTTCTCTGCTTACCGGTAGGTTCATAGCCGAAAGGTGCACCCTACGACGCCGAATGAGAAGCTCGCGCTTATCCACCACGTCTGCAAGGATGAACCGCTTCATCCCAGGCCTCGTCAACTAGTGATGAAGAGGAATGTATGTGGCTGGGTCGAAATGCTCTGGCATGCCCGGTACGCCGCCTAGGAGAAGAGCCTCCTCACTACCCTCACCCACGACACCAACCTCGCTCGCGGCACCTATCACGTCCCATACCCCAGGTCACGTGAAACACCCACAAGCAACCAAACATAACACCCAACCCGAGAGAGTACACTCTCAAAAAAAAAGCATACATGCATGGTATATAATCACCAATCGGCTTACATTGCACGGTTTCAACACCGAGAAAACACGTAATAGCATACATGATTCGAAAGGACAAAAAGGAAGACCACAGATCTTTCGCCTCTAACCGACAACCTCGAATCAACCAACACGACAGGTACCGAAAAAATATTTCAAATCCCACACCGTGAGCTAAAACTCAGCAGAAACTAGACAAACATGCGATATAAGCAAAACATGCTAGCAAAGTAATATGTATGCTACGACTCGCCCAAGCCTCAAAACGAGTTTGAAAACAGTTTTTTTATCACGACTCCCAAGAGCCTTAAAAACAGTTTGAAAAAGGTTTTGTATACATACAAATATGATACAATGCTTCACATGTAAAGATCAACTCCAACGAGCCTCGACTCTCACGAGCCACATGCAATAATTCTACAGAAACACGGTGGTACAAACCCATCACAAGAATTTTCTTAGACTCTCACCGAAGGACCATAGCCCCAACTAATACATCGTTAGCTAGAGCTAACTTGTACAACCCACGCAACGCATGCCACCCATGCAACTCAACACATGCAACGTACGCAACCTGTGCAACACACACAACGCATGCAACCCATGCAACACACATCACGCATCTTCAGGATCACATTTCCATCCTTCAGACTAAGACACTTACACACACATGCACCGTCAGGATCACTTTTCCATCCTTCAGGTTCCAACACGCACTCACACATCGTTAACTAGAGTTAACATTTCTCGAACCACTTTTTCGTCTACGTTAACCAGAGCCAACATTTATCGAGCCACTTTTCCGACCACGAACCACTTTTTTGTCCACGAACCACTTTTCTGCCCAAAACACATCGGACCACTTTTCCGTCCATGGGACATCGGATCACATTTTCGTCCGGAACACATCGAACCACTTTTCTGTCCAACCACATAAACACACACACACCCACACACACACGTGTCACTAAAATTAGAGTTTTAGATACCGCAAGACCACATATCCGTCCTGCAACATGCATAATTAAAACTAGAATTTTAAATGCACATAACCACGTAAAACACTATGTTTCACATAACGGCACCACATGCCACACAACCAGACGTCCACTCACTAGACAACCCGTCCTCTCACCCGAACAACCAACAAAATAGAAAACCAAAATCTAACTCGAAGGCCACCACCGCTGAAATGCTCGAGTGCTCAACCACCACTCGAGCGGTCCCCTACCGACATACATATCTGCCACACCACCACTCGAGCGCTCAACCACCGCTCGAGCGGTCATCGCTGGGTGAAAAACCAAATGAAGAAATGAAACTGGGTCTCACATCCACCCAAAGGCTAACTCCAAACCTCCCACAAAACGGTTTTCACCAAAACCCCCCTCTTCAAAATGAACAACGGACTCACACGGCCCGCACCCAACGATGCACCAGCCACCACGCACAACCATGCACTAACACCCCGCATGACATGACCAACACCCTCTCCGTGACTTCAATTGACAGGATCCCATAATCCAATCAACTGAAAAACCACTAGAGGGGAACAGTTGATCGAGCCCCATAACCCAATCGACTAAAAGGCCACCACACAACCAAAAGAAACCCCCAAGGCCCTAACACAACCAACACGGGCTCCCACACGCCCAACACGGATCCCCACACGCCCAACACGGCAAACACAAACCCCCAAACGCCTAACACGGCCAACACGGATGAAAAATAGTTAAGAAAATTTGACATACCCTCACTATTTTAATCATAACATTTTCTATAAAAAGAATTTTCTTGTGAGAGAGGTGTCATTGGAAAGAAAACTTCTGGAACTTCAATTTGAGTACAAGAACGACCTAATTCTATGTTGGAACGCGGAAGAAAAAATAAGAACCGGCGCCGTGACCGTAAAAAACGGCGCATGCGTTTTTCATGAAAAACCATAACAATGA